>PISX010010338.1:0-11890 GCA_004024625.1 Mellivora capensis
AAAAAAAAAAAAAAAAAAAAAAAAAAAAAAAAAAAAAAAAAAAAAAAAAAAAAAAAAAAAAAAAAAAAAAAAAAAAAAAAAAAAAAAAAAAAAAAAAAAAAAAAAAAAAAAAAAAAAAAAAAAAAAAAAAAAAAAAAAAAAAAAAAAAAAAAAAAAAAAAAAAAAAAAAAGCCAAGAAATATTTCAATATACACAAATACTGAAAATATCCAGTAATAATGGTAAATATCTTGACATTAATGCATTTATAACCATAGATTCACCACCAGCTAAAAATCATAATGGCTAGTAATGCTCCAATTATGACAAAATTCTTCACTAGGCATTGAATGGAAACAAATCATGCACATTAATGAAAAATCACAATTGAGAATTATGTTAACTAAAGCATCAGTAAGAGTGAAATCATGAAAAAAATGTATTATTAATTTTTTAAGATTTTATTTATTTAAGAGAGATTGAACACTAGGGCATCTTTGCTTTGAGACCCGAGTGTCTAATATAATACATAATTAGTACCTGTAGAGTAAACGGATGTCAGGAGATAAAGTTTTAACTTCAATACATCGGTATGTCAAACCTAAATAAACCTATTTTCTGCCTCACAACCATAACCAAATGCTGCAATTTTGAGGTTAATTATATTAAATAACAACTTTTAGAGATTCATATGTTAACTGAAAGCCTTTCCAACTGTAAAATCATTCAATAATCTAAAATTTGCTAACATCTGAAAATGCTCTAGAAACACAATGCTGAACAAGTTGAATAAAGCAATATATAACCATATTAACTATTAATTAAAGACTGCAACAAGTTAATTTTATTTTTATTATAATTTTATTATGACAATCACCTTTTAATTTCTTAATAAACCTTGTGTGTATTTTCATATATTTTTATAAATTTCCAAGTCAGATAGTATAAACATATTTTCTCAGTTCCCCTCTAATATTTCTTGGTTCAGAAGTCATATCACCTCAATTATAACAGATCCTAGAAAAAATATAGGTTGAACTAGACCTGCCCATCTTCCAGGGGCCTTTACTACTATGAACATTATTTTCTCAAAGAAAACAAATTTGTTATATAAGAAGAGTGTCTTCTAACTATACCTTTAAAGCAATATGAATAAACAAAAACTTGGACTATTGTAGATAATTCCACTACACAGATGCATAACTTGACCCTACTGAAAGTGATGTGAAATTCAGTTTGATCTCAACTGAATAAATGGTAGCCTTAGCTCTTAACACCAGAATCTAACAAAACAACAACAACAACAAAACCAGAAGCACTTTATTCAGTGATCTCTAACTTTTAGCAAACACTGTCATTACCCTTGAGAGCGCAATATCATACAGTAGATCTATTCTGAATAACGTGAGAGGTGAATCTTACTTGGCATGGTTCAGAAAAATACAAATTCCAGCTAACGGGGCTATATGCATTGCTAATGTTACCTATTTAAAATAGAGTAAATGTGGGCGCCTGGGTGGCTCAGTGGGTTAAAGCCTCTGCCTTCGGCTCAGGTCATGATCTCAGGGTCCTGGGATCGAGCCCCACATCAGGCTCTCTGCTCAGTGGGGAGCCTGCTTCCTCCTCTCTCTCTCTGCCTGTCTCTGCCTACTTGTGATCTCTGTCAAATAAATAAATAAAATCTTTAAAAATAAATAAATAAAATAGAGTAAATATAAATACTGAAATACACATGCACACACATACACACACTTTCTTTTATGATTTCAAAGGCATTATATGAAGGCATACAAAGACCTTGCAGGGTTTCAAACCAATCACCTTGGAAACTGAATACCACATACACAGAGAGCTATGTCTATCTGTGCAAGTAAGAGAACAAAAGAAAACCCCCTTCATCTTTTTCTTTCCCAACATTTCTTCAAATATTTCCTAGAATTTGAATACCCCTCGTATTTTGTCACCATAAGCCAAAGATGAAGTCACCTGACAGCCCACATCTGAGACAGTCTTAAGTATCATTTGTCTTTCTCTCCAAACTCGTGATGTTTAGTTTATAAAACTAAACAAACAGAAAACACTCACACACACATGCAATAAGCAAAAACAAAACAAAAAAGGGTTTCAAATCCAAGCTCTACCACTTACCAGTAGCATGAGCTAGAATATAGTTATTATTTTAAGCATGAGAAGGTGCAACATCAGAAATAAACTTAGCACTCTTCCTGATACTGAATATATTTCCAGTTTCTTCCTTTTCTGACGCAATGCATTCAAGCCAAGTGGGGCGTAAAGTGATTATAAAAATGAGCTACTTATCAAAATCTGCCCCAATTACTCCATTTTAAAAGTCACCTAATAATATTGGGGAGGGGGATATACATAAATCAAGATCAGTATTTCAATCCCTTATGATGAACCTCCCCAGAGTATACATTTTAATTGCAACTTAAAAACAATGATCAATATCTGAAAGGTTTGTGCAGAATGTTGCATGAAGTAAATGTGATCTCAGCTAGATCCTAGCCTGATAGAGCCTAAATGATCATGCTAAAAAGGAAATCCATGACACGGGATGAAGTAGAAGGAAACTCACAGAATCCAAATATTCTCTAGGTAACAATTTTTCAACATTAAGAACCTGATGGCAGAAAATAAATCATATGTAAACATATCAAAGGGCATTGATGAACTTTTATCAAAATTAAATAAAATAAAAGCTTGAAGAAGTTTCCAAAACAATCTTATCTGATTATGTCATTTAGCCACAGATTTAAATGAGGCTCACAAACTGTTAGGTTGTTAAGGCTCATATGGAAAGCCATCCCATCCAGACTCTTCCTATTACAAAGCCATGCAATATATACCTCAACATTCTTTAACTTTATGGTGTAAATTATTCTTATGTGAATTTCTAAAATGTTTCACTGTTTTTCCCTTAAATGAACAGGGAACTAATGGAAGTATTTTTAACAGATAAATCACTACCACAACATGAACAGGGCCAATTCAGCCACAAGGTTAATAAGGGCAACCTGAGATGAATTCAAAAACTGACGGATCAGGACCACGTGGGAGATCATAGGAAAGAAAATGAGATTGCCAACTGACGGCAGAAAGAGTCAGAAACCATATAATTGATCGGGTATGCTTAATTTGCGAATTATTAAATTTGCAAATAATGTAGCCACACTGAATACATGAAGGTCTTTTCAACAAATGAACAAGAAAATAATCCAAACAAACAAATGCTTATATCAGAAATACCTACCTTTAGGGAAGGTAACTATTAAAAATGATTTGACTCTCAAAATGATATGTAAACAGAGACTGACTGCCCCTGATGAGATCTATATGAATCAATCTCCTTGGATAAAAAAGAGTGAGTGATGCCAAATTGGCATGATAATGGGAACTGTTACAATAAGAAAGGAGGATACATTTCAAAGAGATTATTACAGCAGGATTTAGGGAAGCAAAGGAGTTCCCTGTCTAAATTGATGGAAAAGAAGGGGTCCTGATGCATATTTAGTAAGACATGTAATCTTGAGACCCAGCCCTATATGATCTCAGTTATTTAGTGACCAGAAGAGACAACGGAAAGTAAAAAGACATATAAGAAAAAAAGAATGGATTTGGGCCAGAGATTAGTTAGAATTTAATATGTGAAAGAAGTCAAAAGTTTTATCTACATGTGACCAGGCTTAGGTAAATGAGACTACATTTACATTTAAAGAACACTGTAATTTACTTGCTGGGATTTACACCCAATGAATGTATAACTGTTAAGAATGCAGACTCTTGACACAAGGAAATCTAGACTTGAATTTGGCATTACACGTGAGTTGTGTGACTTGAGAGTGGCTTAAACAGGTTATGTAAGGTATCCCTGCACCTGAGTTTCTTCATGAAGATAAACAGTTGCACCTGTCTTAAGGAATTTTCATCAGGATCTAGTAAACACACAAAAAGGATTTACTATAGGGCCTAACGTATGATAAATGATTTAATAACTGTAATTTATTTACCAAGAACAATTAACCATGTTTGTATTGTTTCACAGCAAATTTTTTTTAAAGATTTTATTTATTTATTTGACAGAGATCACAAGTAGGCAGGGAGGCAGGCAAAGAGAGAGGAGGAAGCAGGCTCCCTGCTGAGCAGAGAGCTGGATTCAGGGCTCAATCCCAGGACTCTGAGATCACGACCTGAGCTGAAGGCAGAGGCTTCAACCCACTGAGCCACCCAGGTGCCCCACAGCAAATGTTTTTTAATTCAACTTAGAACATTCCAAAACACTGTCACCTGGAAGTTCTAATTCTGTCTACTCATAGACTAATACCATCATTTCCTGAATCAATCCTCAACAGAACAGAGTGATTATTAGAAGCTACAATACCTACTGTAACCGGGCTTAGAATTAGTACTGATATATGTGAATAAATAGTGATGGGGCCATGGTTGCATTTTTTAACTTGTCTCTTACAAATAATTCCATTCAGCTGTCTTGCTTTTGACCCAAAATATTACTGATCATGCTGATCTCCTTCCTGACAATTTCAGTTCAATTTTTCATTAAGTATATATCGAGTTCAATTATTCAGTCTTAGTTTTTTATCTTTAACAGAATAATTTAGACTTTAAGGAGAAAATAACTAACAACTGAATGTATGAATAATCAAAGACTGTGTCTTAGGCTCAAAACATAATTCCCAAAAGATGAATCTGATAAATTTTTTGAGCAATGTCAATGTCAGTGTAACAAATACACAGCTTTAAAGAGGATAGCACACATCTAAAAGTATGTATGTGGGGTGCCTGGGTGGCTCAGTGGCTTAAAGCCTCTGCCTTCGGCTCAGGTCATGATTTCAGGGTCCTGGGATCGAGCCCGCATCGGGCTCTCTGCTCAGCAGGGAGCCTGCTTCCTCCTGTCTCTCTGTCTTCCCCTCTGCCTACTTGTGATCTCACTCTCTCTCAAATAAATAAATAAATCTTTAAAAAAAAATAAAAGTATGTATTTTTTAATAAAGAAAAACTACCATTTTGTATAATCATATCTCATATTGGAGAAATTTATGTTGGTTTCAAAGTATTATTTTGGAAAAAAAATCTTCAGAGCACCCTAGGTAAGGTTTCTTAGAAGCAGGGCCTGAGCAAGGGATTCTTGTTCAAGCAATTTATTAGAGAATTACTCTCAGGAGAAGGTTAAGGAACTATGACAGGACAGAGGGAAAAGCTAATCAGATACGTGGTCACCAATGGAGACTAACTTCAGACTGATCCCACGGGATCTGGAGCACTAAATGATGTCTTGAGATATGGCTGATCTTTTGTATTCTCATACCAGTCAACCATTTGCAGACTTCTCTAAGGAATAAGGAAAAAAAAAAATTTAGAGGCACATACGGCAGGCAATGGATTATCTGGAATATATAAATTATTCTTATAAATCAATTTTTAAAAAATCAAATAAATGAGTAAAGAATATGAACAAGCAATTCTCAGAAGAAATGTATGTCACCAATGAATTTATGAAAAATACTCCAACCTATTAGTAATTGGGGAACATAGAAAGAACTCCTATAAGCCTATTAGAAACACCCCCCCCCAAAAAAGTAGCAAGGAATAAAGATGGAAATTGAGGAAACACAAATCTTTAATCAATTTATGAACAAATATTCCAACTCCACTATTAATCAGAAAAAATGGCAAGATACAATTTTTTACCATTAACAGTTTAAAACTAAATGATATCAAGTTTGGGTGAGTGAAGTAGTACTTACAGACACTTACAAAGGAGCCCAAATTATTAAGGTCATTTTAGAAAATTATGTATCAAAATACCAAGTTAAGGGATTTCACTTCTCAGCATTTACCCTAGAATAATGTTCACATATCTGCACAAAGAAACATGTATAGGGATATTCAGAGTTGGTTTATATTAGTTAAATTAAAAGTAATATAAATGTCCAATAATAGAAATTTTAAATGAAATATTATTTATCTATTCTATAGCATAATGTGTAAGAGCTAAACATATAAGGTAAAAGATATAAACTGAAATAGAAAACAACTTCCAAGGCATTTAATTAACAAAATCAAGGGCACCTGGGTGGCTCAGTTGATTAAGTGTTTGCCTTCAGCTCAGGTCATGATCCCAGGGTCCTGGAATCTAGTTCCTCGTCAGACTCCCTCCTCAATGGGCGTGAGACTCCAATGGGGAGATTGCTTCTCTCTCTCCCTTTATCCCTCCCAACTGCTCGTGCTCTTTCTCAAATAAGTAAACACAACCTTTAAAAAAATAAAATAAAATAGCTAAAAGATATGTCCTATAAATCACAAATATATTATGAAATTTTAAAAATAATAAATATTCTACAGATTTACAAATATATACATAGGAAAAAATTCTGCAGTGATGTACTTCAGAGTGTGAACAGGGGTTACCTTTGAACAGGTCCTTTGTATTGAGGGCTGTCATCAGTGAGGACATTAGTGTTATATGTAATATGATGAATTTTTAACAGTAAGAATGAATTAATGAATTATTTTTATAAACCTTTAAAAATTCAAATTAAGGTAGTATAACTATATAACTTATCAAGATGATATAACGTTGAAGGATACAGGCATGTAAATATGCTAAAAGTAACTTGGAAGGTACCTCAAAATTAATAATAGTAGTTGCTTCTAGGAGAAGGAGAATGAACACCTGTGAAAATCGTTTTTCTAAATAACTTGAAAATAAATAATAATTCACCCAATAAGACAAAATATAGATACCAATAATCTCTTCAAACATTTTATACATTTTCTTTTCTTTACTAAAAAGTAAAGGAACAACTTTTTAATAAATAACTTGCAGTTGTGCTTTCATATCAGCAGAGGGTGCAGGAGATCTCCCTTTTTAACAATGATTTTCCTACAACTTTCAAAACCAATTTAAGATTTATTGCAGTTAATTCTCAAGTCCTTTATGTAAATGAAAAATGAAAGTCTCCAAATACATTTGCAAATTCTAACTTTTTTTAAATAAATGGTACCTAATAGATTCCCTTTTGAATTTAAGGAAGACTCTAATTCTTAATTTGGAAGTTAGAATGTAAAAATAAAGATTTTTTTCAATTATCCACTTATAACTATGTAGAGCACTTGTATTTTATTTTTTAATATTTTTTATTTATTTGTCAGAGAGAGAGAGAGAACAAGCAAAGGGAGCTTCAAGCAGAGGGAGAAACAGGCTCCTCACTGAGCAAGGAGCTGGATGTAAGACTTGACCCCAGAACCCTGGGATCATGACCTGAGCTGAAGGCAGATGCTTAACTGACTGAGTCACCCAAGCATCCCTAGAATTTGTATTTTAAAGATAATTCAGATTCAAATATATCAATTCAAATTTATTATTTATTTTCCAACATTTTTCATTTTTTTCTGGAGTATAACATATGTACTGCTTTATAAAAAACTTTAGTATAAAATGTTTACAAGGATAGTAGCCTATTTTGTTTCTATGATATGTTGTAAATATCTATCCTTTAATTTTTAAAATTTTATTTACAATATTGCATTGAACAGCTCATGGTCACAAACACAAATATAAATAAGAAAAGGAAAATACTATCATAGGTCACTATAAGATGACTCAAAACCAGAGGGAAAGAATTTTTTAAATACAAATTAGAATACCTATTAGGAGATTACATTTAAAGATGGCTACGCTCAACACTTACAAATATGTTGTATCTGTGTCTGGGTATATATGACCAGTAATACAGATACCTGACCATACAAATCAGCACAGGCAGTAATATGGAATTCAACATCTTCAATGTCTGTTCCAATTTAAATATAAACTGGATCAATATAAATACAAACGCAGATCAATATAACTGAAATCATCACTGGTCTGATTAGACGGAAAAAAAGAAATGAGCATACCCACAAATCATTACTGCCTTTCCTTTCTTACAAATACTGTTATAGTTGTATCCTTTATAATGCGAATGGCAGCATGTTACAGAATATATTCATTTCCATTCAGTTATGTGTTGGCATGGTGTACAAAATCTGTCAGAATCATTTTAAAAACAGAATCTTGGATTTGTTGTGACTTTTTAAAAAGTGTTGTCTTTGAATTCAACATGCAATGATCACATTTGTCAATGACACTGTTTCACAATATATCTGTGGATATAATTTCTCCTGGACTCTGTTTCTCCATTCATAAAATTAGAGAACTGAATAGATGAATTCTGTGAGTCCCTCTATTTTATTAAAACACATGCATACCATCTGTGAAATTTAGGATACACACTCACATGTGCACACATACACATACATACAGAGCTAATAATAAAATGATATTCTGAATATCACTTTTTCCATTTCAAAGTTAGTAATAAGTGAGATTTCATACTGCATCATAGTTAAGTGAAAGTAAGGCTCTAGAGAGTACTGCTCCAAACACAGATATGGTAATATTTTATAAAAAGACAGCAATGGGCACCTGGGTGGCTCAGTGGGTTAAGCCTCTGCCTTTGCCTCAGGTCATGATCTCAGGGTCCTGGGATCGAGCCCTACATTGAGCTCTTTGCTCAGCAGGGAGCCTGCTTCCCTTTCCCTCTGCCTACTTGTGACCTCTCTGTCAAATAAATAAATAAAATCTTTAAAAAAAATAAAATAAAAAGAGCAAGAGGACATTTGGGGATGCAGTCTATTTGTTACATGATAAAATTAGAAGTGTGATAACAAGGTTCTTTCTTCCCCTTATATTGTATTTGCTTAAATAACTGTTGAATTTAACCAAATCATATACATATATTCTTACTTTTCTCTTTTTATTTAAAACTGTAATTTGTAATACATGAATTATAACACAGGTAGATAGAGTTTTTAGAATTTAGGAAGGAAGGCATGGCTGATATTTAACACATTTTAATATTAAATTTTCTGATACAGTATCAGATTGAAATTATTTCAGACTGTATAAGATACATTTTAAATTGGTAGAAAAGGCCAATGATAAACCAACAATTAGTAGATTTATTCTAGATCCATAAAATATAATTAAAACAAGATTTTACCAAATATTTATTAAAGTTGATTTTATTACCTACATTGTTCTTTTACTTAAAATTTACTTTTGAGAGGAACTACGTAATACATATTACAATAAAGGGAACACAGTAAATTCGGCTCATTTCTTTCTTTGTTAAAACACACATCAGGGCGCCTGAGTGGCTCAGTTGTTAAGCATCTGCCTTTGGCTCAAGTCAGGATTCCAAGGTCCTGGGATCGAGCCCTGTGCAATGGAAGCATGCTTCTCCCTCCCCCACTCTCCCCACTTGTATTCCCTCTCTTGTTGTCTCTGTCAAATAAATAAAATCCTTAAACACACCTACAGACACCCACACACATACACATCTTAAACTTTGTAAATAAATTCACTAAGTTATCTTCTAATGAGACTATCGTCCTGCATCAAACACCACTATTAAGGAATGACTGCTCTTGAGTGTATATGGAGTCATATACTGTTAATTTGGAAAAAAAAATTAGTAAGAGTGAACTCATGAGAGAAGGATTTATGTTTATGTGAAATGGGCTGTGTTAGCTATATTTGGTATCAAGAATAATGTGCCTGACTTGGGCTGCCACTAGATGGAGATTTTGTATCTTGGAACATTAAAGGAGTTCCAACTTGGTGTTCACCTGGAAGGTGAACTTCTTTTTGTGGATAAAGAAATAAAAATCCCCAGATGGTTAAGTACCTCATTCAAAGACATACAGATAGGTAGCTAACTTAACACTTACAGAGCTCAGAGTTCCTGATAATGGAATTAACTCTAATTGAATCAAACAAGAGACTGTCATTGCCAGAAACATGTTCTATTTGAAACAAAAGGATCCTTGTTTTATATACACCTAATATAGCTATATAATTAAATATTGTTCCCACTTTTGTATAACTTTAAAACAAAATATATTTTTCAAGTAGCTACATTAAGGGACAGCTGGGTGGCTCAGTTGGTTAAGCATCTGCCTTTGGCTCAGGTCATGATCCCAGAGTCCAGGGATCAAGCCCCACATCTGGCTCCCTGCTCAGTGGGGGAGTCTGCTTCTCCTTCTCCCACTCTCCCTGCTCGTGCTCTCTCTCTCTCAAATAAATAAACAAAATCTTAAAAAAAAAAAAGCTACATTAACATAATTCATTTTCCTTTTTTGCCTTTGTGGCTTTTTTTAACTTAGTCACAAGTTCACTGGAAAGAGGTACGCTCATATTTCATGAATACATAAGTTATCTCATTTTAATCCTAACAACTTTATTAGATAACTGTAAATTTTTGTCAAATAAATAAATTTGGAGACAGATAAAGTCAACATAATCCTGATATTTCTGATGCTAAAGATAAATTCTGAAATTATAACAGTCTGCCTGAATGCAAAAAATAGAGGGATAATAATATTACACGATATTAAATACTAATATTCTTAAGGCTGTTGCTGCCCTAAGAATGTGTAAATGGAATGGCTTAGTATTCCAAGTTGTATTCCAATGACAGATCCATTAGAAAGTAATCAAGAGGACTTTTAAATGACCCTCCAATCACAAATCACAAATTACAGGGAATGTTAATTTTGCAGGAAAAAAAAATTCACCCACTAGCAAGGAATGTGCAGAGTTTTGAGTTCAACAGTGAGAAACAGAGAGAGAGAGAGTTGTTCCATTCCACTAGGCTATCAGTTGCATGTACAGGACTAAATATTAAGTAAGGGCATAAGCAGGATCTAAGAACATTTTGTAATTCATAATGAAATCTTAAAAGAAAGAAGCTTGCAGGACGCCTGGGTGGCTTAGTAGGATAAGGGGCTGACTTTGGTTCAAGTTATGATCTCAGTGTCCTGGGATCAAGTCCCACACTGGGCTCCCTGTTCAGTAAGGAATTTGCCTCTCCCTCTGCCCCTCCCCACTGCTCATGAGCTCTCGCTCTCTCTTGAAAGAAAGAAAGACAGATAGACAGACATGCATGCATCCAAGCTTCAAAATAATGGAGGAAAATTTATCATACAAGAAACAGAAGGCTACCAGAAACTGAAAGAACGTACAGGGCACCCTGCTTGCTTTGTCTATGGAGAAACAACAGGATGGACAGAACAGCATGTGTATATACTCAGTGCTGTCCATCTATTAAACATATAGTATACAGTTTTATAATCTTATAGTATAAACTATATATAAATACTTCAACAATATAACAGAATAATTAAAGAACAAGGGTCACAGTCCTCTCAAAATAATTTTTTAAGCTTTCTTCTGAGCATCTTAATATCTCATTCTGGTTTTCTCCTATATAAACTTAAGGGATAATTTTCTGGATCCACATTTTCTGGGTTTGAATTCTGATTTGTGCACTCATTAACACTGAGTAAACTGCTTAATGCTCCTCTCAACCTCCGTTTCCCTATGTGTGAAATGGAGGAAATAAGAACACCTCCCATGGTAACTCTTAGGAGGATGAAATGAGCTACAGTGTGTTCAGTGCTTCGACCCTTGCCCAACACAGAGGAGGTGTTAGCTATTGTTTATTATTACAAAATTATGTAAAGTGTGTCTGACTTTTCTATTTTAAGAAACAGAAATCTATCTCAAGAATTTGATGTCTCAAAAGGGAAAACTATTGAAGCAGCACCCTTTGCACAATTTTCCCTTAAAAAGGTTTATTTGCTTCTCTGTGAGCTGTAAGTTAAGGTAGTGTAAATGTGGACAGAGTGCGTTAATATTCTCCACAAACGCTTAAGGTAAAGATTTGTACTGGAGCCCTCAAATAACAAAAGATAGAGGTCAAAAACCTGAACATTCGACATGAAAGATGTTCTTTTTAGTTTTATCTGATTCAAGTATATTTTTTTT
>PISX010010338.1:11990-70975 GCA_004024625.1 Mellivora capensis
GTTTCTTTTCTTCTTTTTCTGCCCCCCTAGTCCCCCATGTTGCCTCTCCACTTCCTCATATCAGGGATATCATATGATAGTTGTCTTTCTCTGATTGACTTATTTCACTAAGCATGATACCCTCTAGTTCCATCCACGTCGTTGCGAATGGCAAGATTTCATTTCTTTTGATGGCTGCATAGTATTCCATCGTGTATATTGATTCAAGTATATTTTATGGTGATATCTTGGATAATTTTATGTTGTTCTCATTGTCTAGCACAATAACTTCAAACGTGTTTTATTAAAATAACTGAAAAGCTCTATAATCCTAGCACACTTTGAAAGTTAAGTACTAACAACTTTTCCGTTACTTTAAATATGGCAAAGGACGTATTTTTCTGGCAATTTTATGCTCTGTATGTGCTTTAAATATATTATCATTAATACTGTCAATCAGCATATTTTGCTTATTTAAGGAAAAGATATGTAAACATATGTCATTATACTAATTGTAAAAGCCTATCCTCATTGTCAAACCAACCAGCCAATGAACATCCTTCTTCAGAAGAAAAGATTTCAATCATCAAATAAATCTGCTAATACCCTCAAGTCAACATTCTCACTTAGTCATGTTTGGACTCAAACAGGAAAAGGGGGAGGGAAGGTGGAGAAAGGAAGAGGAGAGTGACTTGGAGTATCATTTCTATGAAATAAGGTGCCATCCAATATTTTTTAAGGAGTACTCAAGGGACATCCTGAAGAATACAACCTTTGACTGACACCTTGGAGATCTTCAGAGACTGGAGAATGCATCCTAGAAAGATTCAGAAGAGAATAGGAGTTTCCTTTTTTTTTTTTTTTTTTTTTTTTTTTAAGTGGAAGATCATAAAAGGCAAAGTAAGGAAGATGAACCTGACAAACCTCAGAAGATTCTCAAACATGGAAAATCACAACTGGAAGTTGAGGATTCAGAAACTGATTCTCTTAAAAGCATCCAGGCCTAAATAGGCCACAGTGAATCCTTGAGACCCTCCCTGGGTCTGAATACCGCAACTCTAGCCACACAAAATGCTCAGTGGATTCTCTCAAATAATTAAAACATAGGAGAAATACCTTCTTTTAGGCACAGAGGATGCAAAAGAGAAGAGAGACACTAGGTTTCTTTTCTGGTGGAGTATCTATTCCAGTGAGGGAGATCAAATATAAACAAGAAATCAAATGAACTTGACAGATAATATCAGTGTATATGCCATGTAAAAAAAAAAAAATCATGGTGATGAGATAAGGGAAGGGGGCTGATGTGGAGGTAGGAATATTTAAGGGGAATGAAGTATCAGTGGGAGGAACATGTCTGACAGAGGCAACATCATGTACAAATTCCCTGGGGCAGGCATGAGTTTGGTCTGCCCAAGCACACTGCGAGTAAAGGAAATGCATGTATGAGATGAGCTGGGTCAGGAAGGTGGAGGGCCAGATCCTGTAGGGCCTCAAAGACTATAGTGCTATGCTTGGATTGTATTCCAGCTGCTAGAAAAAGCCATCAGTGAGTAAAGTTAAAAAAGAAATCTTCTTTGTAAAGGATGGATACTAGGTGTAACCAGCCAGTTAGGAAATTACTGTAATAGCCCAAAGGAAGAGATGGTGCTGATCTGGTTTGACTAGTCATAGTACAAACACACAAGGGAACAGTTATCTTGGGTTATCTTGGGGTGTAGGGAGTACAAACAAGAACTGCTGATGGATAGGGTGTGAGGGGTGAGAGGAAGAGAGAAATTAAAAAAAAAAAAAAAAGCCCAAGTGTTTTTTGTATCATTTGTTTTAAAACGGTTGTTGGGTTTCTTTGTCATTTGTTCTAAATGCAGGAAGAAGTGCTTCTCAAAATGGCCATCATAATGGTAAAGTTAATATGGAATATAGATAAATGAAAAACAGACACCTAAAGTATTAAATTATTATTATTCACATGAATAATAAATCGTTTTTCATACTGAAAGGAAAGTAGCCTACAACACAGCTTTTAAATAGAAGCTCATTTCTGACCTTAGAAAATTAGGGAAATATGGAAAATATAAAAGATGGAAGCATCCAATCCCATCAATGGCACTCTGTGTATTATTAAATGCAGGGAGTGTTCACTTCATGTGGCGCAACGCTAACTGAAACATGTGCATATGAAAACTACATCCTTACTTTGCACAATTCTGTGCTACTTAACTGTCTGACTCCGGGTTAACACAAATCTTGCATTTCATGCAAAGCAAAGAGAAGCATATATTTTTTTGGTAATTTTTACATCATTGAGATAAAGTAAAAATATAATGTATTCTTCTAAGCAATTTTTCACATATTATCAACACTTCATAAGTTCTAAAAGTTGGATAATATTTCTTATATGGATTTACCTTAGTTTACTTAAAGTAAAACATCTAGGTAGTTTCAAAGATTTCTGTTAAAAATGGCAATCTTATACTATACTATCATAAAAGTAACTAATCCATTTCACCTAAATAGTTATTTGATGGCATTAAATGTCTCCATTTTTAGCTGGACCAGTGTTGGGAGTTTTTATTAATGAAAGAACCCTAAGTGATGTTTTGGACTGTAGCCCAATGGCAGTATTGCTTCTACTATCAGTGCAGCTGAACCAAAGTCCTATGTGTAAATCTCTACTTGGTAATAAATGAAGCTGTTCTGAAACCTACAAACTCTTTCATGCCAGTAGGGTACCACTTAGTAAATTACCAGAGCAACACTCTATGGCTGCAGCCACCAGAGGCAAAAACGTCTAATCGCACTATGTTTATTTGTCCTCAAGATGTCTCTCTCCCATTCTGTAAATGATTAATTCACTTGAGGCCATGCAGGCACAATAAAAGCACCTCTCCATAGCACTTTGAGAAATCAAGTCCAGAAAGCAGGAAGCAAGGTGAAGAATACTGATATAGAGATCGGATATTTCCAAAAACTATAAATCTGTTTACAGGTAAGTAATTCAGCCTGCTTTATGAAATCTCCTACAAAGTGGGAGATTTGTGTTAGGCATAAAGGAAAATGTAAAACAAATATAGACTCACTTCCTCCGGCCCTGAAGAGGTTTATAATCTAATTAACTAAATGAATACAAAAGGAAACCCAGGCAGAATGTGAGTGATACTGATGATAAATGCAATTATAGTTCTGAGAAGAGAAGAAAATGATGCAGACTAGAAAAGGAAACTATTAAGAAGGGAGCAAACTAAGACATGAAAATCTGAGACTAAACAGTTTTCATAATGTTTTGAGTTTTAGAAATTGAGTTCATTTATTCAAAAAACAATCATTGAAAAGTATATTCTGTTTCAGGCAGGAAACCAAGGGTGCTCTTCTCTTTTCTCTCTCCCTCCAAATGTACAATCTTTGGGCCATGGAATACAAGCGCTACAAAACACCTAATTGAGGATCACTGACGCCAGCAGTTCTCAAGGTGTAATTCCCAGCCCAGCAACATCAGCATTAACTGGGAAATAATCAGAAATGTATACTGTTGAGCTACGGCCCCATAAATGGTCAACCAGAACCTGTGGGTGTCTCACCTAGCACTCTCTGTATTACCAAGACCCTCAGATGATTCTGATGCATGCCAGAGACTGAACATCACTGATGCAAGCTAACCACAGAAGAACCTGGAGGCTATCATGAGGTCATTACTTGACAGTTAACCTCAGAACTAGAAACATGTTTTCTAACTTACAAGAGAGCTTCTTTTTTTCTTTTACTCCATTATAATTATAAGTGCAAATTTTCAGTAACTTCTTTGCTTTTTCCCCTCTCCAAACATGAACCTTGGAAAATTTAAAAGCTGCTTATAATAGTATGGGCTTTGTGAAAAAATGTATTCCCTTTCCACATTGTGATGAACTGAGCAAACTAAGAATGTAGATGTAGAATTTCTTTCATTATTTTTATTAATTAAAATTCTGTGATTTTTTTAAATTTTTTTAGTTTTTTTAAATTTCAATAACATTTTTATTCTCATTATAAAATACAATGATTAATTATAGTTAGGGATTATAAAACACTCAGGAAGAAAAGAATCTTCTCAGGTGTTACCTCTTTCACATCCTCTTTTTTTTCAATTTAAATTCAATTAATTAACATATAATGTATTATTGGTTTCAGAGGTAGAGCTCAGTGATTCATCAGTCTTATGTAATACCCAGTGCTCACTGTATCATGTGCCCTCCTTAATGTCCATCATCCAGTTACCTCATTCCCCACCCCCTCCCCTCCAGCAACCCTCAATTTGTTTCCTATGGCTAGTCTCTTACAAGGTTTGATTCCCTATCTGGTTTCCTTTTGTTTTATATTTTCTTCTCTTCCCCTTAAATTCCACATATCAGTGAGATCATATGATAACTGTCTTTCTCTGATTAACTTATTTCACTTAGCATAATACCCTCTAGTTCTATCCACATCATTGCAAAAGGCAAGGTATCATTTTTTGATGGCTGAGTAGTATTCCATTATATATATATCACATCTTCTTTATCCATTCATCTGTCGATGGCCATCTGGGCTCTTTCCATAGTTTGGCTATTATGGACATTGCTGCTATAAACACTGGGGTGCACATGCCCCTTCGGATCACTACATTTGTATCTTTGAGATAAATACCCAGTAGTGCAAATGCTGGGCCCTAGGGTAGTTCTATTTTCAACTTTTAGAGGAATCTCCACACTGTTTTCCAGAGTGGTTGTACCAGCTTGCATTTCCACCAGTAGTGAAGGAGGGTTCCCATTTCTCCACATCCTTGCCAACATCTGTCATTTCCTTACTTGTTAATTTTAGCCATTCTGACTGGTGTGAGGTGATATCTCTTTGTGGCTTTGATTTGTATTTCCCTGATGCTGAGTGATGCTGAGCATTTTTTTTTTTAGTGTCTGTTGGCCATCTGGATGTCTTCTTTGCAGAAGTGTCTGTTCATATCTTCTGCCCATTCCTGATTGGATTATTTGTTCTTTGGGTGTTGAGTTTGGTAAATTCTTTATAGATTTTGGATACTAGCCCTTTACCTGATACGTCATTTGCAAATATCTTCTCCCATTCTGTCAGCTATCTTTTGGTTTTATTGACTGTTTCCTTTGCTGTGCAAAAGCTTTTTATCTTGATGAAGCCCCAACAGTTCATTTTTGCCTTTGCTTCCTTTGCCTTTGGAGATGTGTCTAGCAAAAAGACACTGCAGCTGAGATCAAAAGATTGCTACCTGTGTTTTCTTCTAGGATTTTGATGGATTCCTGGCTCACATTTAGGTCTTTCATCCATTTTGAGTCTATTTTTTTGCCTGGTGTAAGGAAATGGTCCAGTTTCATTCTTCTGCATGTGGCTGTCCAATTTTCCCAACACCATTTGTTGAAAAGACTATCTCTTTTTCCATTGGATATTCTTTCCTGCTTTGTTGAAGATTAGATGACCATAGAGTTGAAGGTCCATTTCTGGATTTTTTTATCCTGTTTCATTGATCTATGTGTCTGTTTTTGTGCCAGTACCATACTGTCTTGGTGATTTCAGATTTGTAATAAAGCTTGAAGTCAGCAATTTTGATGCCACCAATTTTGGTTTTCTTTTTCAACATTCCTTTGGCTATTCGGGGTCTTTCCTAGTTCCATAAAAATTTTAGGACTATTTGTTCCAACTCTGTGAAAAAAGTTGGTGGTATTTTGAGAGGGATTGCAATGAGTGGGTAGATTGTTCTAGGTAGCATACATTTTAACAATCTGTTCTTCAAATCTATGAACATCAAATGTTTTTCCATTTCTTTGCGTCTTCCTAATTTCTTTCAGGAGTGTTCTATAGTTTTCTGACTACAGATCCTTTGTCTCTGGTTAGGCTCATTCCTAGGTATCTTATGGTTTGGGGTGCAACTATAAATGGGATGACTCCTTAATATCTCTTTCTTCTCATTGTTAGTGTACAGAAATGCAACTGATTTCTCTGCACTGATTTTATATATCCTGCCACTTTGCTGAACTCCTGTATGAGTTCTAGCAATTTTGGGGTGGAGTCTTTTGGATTTTCCACAGAGTATTATGTCATCTGCAGGGAGTGAGAGTTTGACTTCTTCTTTGCTGATTCAGATCTCTTTTATTACTTATTGTTGTCTGATCATTGAGGCCAGGACTTCTAGTACTATGCTAAACAACAGTGGTGAAATTGGGCATCCCTGTCATGTTCTTGACTTTAGTGGGGAAGCTCTCAGTTTTTCCCCATTGAGAATGATATTTGCTGTGGGCTTTTCATAATTGGCTTTTATGATATTGAGGTATGTTCCCTCTATCCCTACACTGTGAAGTTTTAATCAAGAAAGGTCGCTGTATTTGTCAAATGCTTTTTCAGCATCTATCGAGAGGATCATATGGTTCTTGTCCTTTCTTTTATTGATGTCGTGTAACACACTGATGGATTTGTGGATGATGAACCAACCTTGCAGCCCAGGAATAAATTCCAGTTGGTCACAGTGAATAATCCTTTTAATGTGCTTTTGGATCCTATTGCTAGTACTTTGGTGAGAATTTTTGCATTCATGTTTATCAGGGATATTGCTCTATAATTCTTTTTGGTGGGTTTTGTCTGGTTTGGGGATCAAGATAATGTTGTCCTCATAGAAAGATTTTAGAACTTTTCCTTCCACTTCTATTTTTTGAAACAGCTTCAGAAGAATAGGTATTAATTCTTCTTTAAATGTTTGGGAGAATTCCCCTGGAAAGCCATCTGGCCCTGCGCTCTTGTTTGTTGGGAGATTTTATCATAATTAAAGGGTCTATCTAACAAGAAGATCTAACAATTGTAAATATTTATGTTCTTAATATAGGAGCAGCCAATTATATAAGCCAATTAATAACAAAATTAAAGAAACACATTGATAATAATACAACAATAGTAGGGGACTTTAACACCCCACTCATTGCAATGGACAGATCATCTAAGCAGAAGATGAACAAGGGAAGCAAGGGCTTTGAACGACATACTGGACCAGATGGATTTCACAGATATTTTCAGAACATTCCGTCCTAAAACAACATTCTTCTCGAATACACATTCTTCTCGAGTACACATGGTTCATTCTCCAGAACAGATCACCTACTGGGTCACAAACTAGGTCTCCACCAGTACCAAAAGATTGGATTATTCCCTGCATATTTTCAGACCACAATGCTTTGAAACTGGAACTCAATCACAAGAGGAAAGTACTCAAATACATGGAGGCTAAAGTGCATCCTACTAAAAAATGGATGGGTCAACCAGGAAATTAAAAAAGAATTTTAAAAATCTGTGGAAACAAACGTGAAAACAGACTGTTCAAAACCTTTGGGAGGCAGCAAAAGTGTCCCTAAGAGGAATGTATATAGCAATACAAGCCTATCTCAAGAAACAAGAAAGGTCTCAAATATACAACCTAAACTTACAACTAAAGGAGTTGGAGAATGAACAGCGAAGAAAGCCTAAACCCAGCAGAAGACGAGAAATAATAAAGATTAAAATCAATGAAATAGAAATCAAAAGAACAGTAGAACAGATCAACAAAACTAGGAGCTGGTTCTTTGAAAGAATTAATACGACTGATAAACCCCTGGCCAGACTTATTAAAAGGAAAATAGAAAGGACCCAAATAAATAATGAATGAAAGAGGAGAGACCACAACCAACACTGAAGAAATACAATTATAAGAACATATTGTTATGAGCAACTATATGCTAACAAATTAGGCAATCTAGAAGAAATGGATGCATTCCTAGAGACATATAAACTACCAAAACTGAAACAGGAAGAAATTGAAAACGTGAACAGACATATAACCAGCAAGGAAATTGAAGCAGTAAATAAAAATCTCCTAATTTGTGATTCTAATGTAAAATAGAACTAATTTAAAAAATACACAGTACAGAACCCTATAAAAAAGGAAACTTAATGTTATTTTTATTCCTTGTTGATGTGTTAGTTCTCTTTATGTATGAAGAATATTGCTCTTTATTATATTTATTTTAAATATTTTTCTATTTCATTTTTGAAATTTTAACATTTTTGTCTTTGTGTAATCCAAAACATTCATGTCTTTCATTATTTTTCAGTGTTTTATGCTTTGAAAGTTTTGTCTTTTATAATAGAAGGTAAAAATTCACCTATTATGTCTTCAAATATTTGTGGGCCCATTTTTATCTTTGACTCTTTAATTCACCTATATTTTTAAGTGTTAGTTCCAAATTTTAGTGTTTATGAGAATCACTTGGAGACCTTATTAATTAATATATTATTTCATCTCATTCCCACAGTTTCTGAAATAGTAGATCTGATATACTAAGGTTAGCATTTCTAACAAACTTCCCGATGTTGCTGATGCTGCTGGTCCTAGATACTTTGATAACTGCTGGGTAAGGAAACTGATCAACAAAGAAAACATTCTGTGTGCATGCAGGATTTGGGTACTGTGTACTGTACTAGTTTAGTGACTAAATGTACAAAGGAGTGAGATCAGAATGAGATAAAGATTTGGGACTAGAGTGCAAATATCTTTGAATGTTATGAGTATGAATTTTTCTCTAAGGCAAACAGCTCTGTCCAAAATTGAAGAAATGTATCTAAAATAAATGCTCACTGAATCTAAATTAAGCTTCAAATTTTCACCATCTGAAAAATAATATGCTTTTTAATTGTAAGCTAATGACTGTTCTTTAGTTGTGCTATGTTAACCTCCACCACTGGGGGGATGGCGGAAGTGTTTATTAAGAAAGCACCTATCAATATTTGTGTGACAAAATTTTTCAAAGAATTCTACAAATTATTTTTAATGAGCCAAACTAATCATTCTTCTGCTTTACTGAAGTTTAATTATCAACTTAACTGAAATCATAAATTATCTTATTTCCTTTTCCAAACAATGAAACTACAAAATATAAGAAAAGTACAAATCAAAAGTAAAATAAATTTGACCTGAAATCATAAATTCTACTTAATAGAGAGTATTTAGTACTATGTAATATAATCATTCAAAACAATGCTATGGAGTCTGACTTAAAGTCACAGCAATGATGGGATACTTTTAAATCATAAAATTCCATTAAGTATGAGAGTTTCTATGACAAAGATGATTCACTAAGAAGTTTACTTAAAATATGTCAGTAGAATACCCTGTTATCACCAAATAATGGTCTCCCACTGTTACATAAGAGATTTCCCTGAAAATATATATGGAAAATAAATACCCAAATAAAGCAAATCCATTCATTTTCAAAGCAGGAGAAAGTAACTCTACGCTAATGTTGTATAACAATCACTTTACCTTCCTTACATCAAATACTCTGATGTAACTGTGATCACTTAGAACTCACCTAACTCTTTTTTTTTTTCTGGATGAAAACCCTCATCAGCATCAATAGGACCTACGAGTGAACTGAATAAATAGACTTTAATCTGACTCTTATGAGATACAGTGACCCAAGAGGTCTTTTCTATGAACTATACAACTTCTTTTACATATCCCTCTCCAAGATCTCATAAAGAGAGCAGCCTCTGAAGTAACCTAAAGGGGGCACAGTATATAGGTTAGATATAGATTTACTGAGCGATAATATTTAGGGATTTGTAACAGAGTTCTACTGATACAGTAATTTGGATAAGCTGAGATGAGCATCTGGAACATCAATTATTTCAATATGGATAAATCTCAAAACTAATTTATTTGTATTTATATTTACAAAACCAGCTAAAATATATTAAAAAACCTAGTCGCATATTAAATATCCATTAATATTGTAGACTCCAACTATTAGCAACAATAAAAAATTATATGCAATGTATGTATAAATGTATTTATATGTAATTTAACCTTGTTTGTAGAAGTATTGCCCACTTTTTAATATCATTTTGACATTAATAACCACTCAAAAACAGACATACAAAACAGTGCTCTTACTGGCATAAAAATAAATAATATAGCATATGACATATATTAATATAAAGTGATAACCCACTTATAAAACAAGTACAGTTAAAAATGCTTTCAATGAAACTGGAGAAGCTTTATAACAAAATATCAACAACTAAAAAGCACTCAAACATTTATTCAAGTCTAATCAGCATGTATATGCAATTAAGCTGATTCAGGAAGAATAAAACCAAGATACCATATGGTTCTTAGTTCTCTAAAACTACAGACATAAATGCGGAATTCATCCATTGGCTTCTGAGCACAGTACTAGTGGTAACAGAATGCTTTGCCCAGTCATCCTTAGTGCCTTCTGAAAATTCATTTTAGAAAATATAGTGGTTTTATTCCATCAAAATATGTGAGAGTGAAATGCAGGCAAACAGGCGTGTCAATCATGGGTATCCCTGTAGTGACTCAAGTTGGATTTTTTCAGTGAATACACTAATGCTATCTCAGTTACACATTCCGCTTATGTTCAAGTTTAAACAAACTTCAGAATTATGAAGTAATTATAAATGGTGTGCATTTATCTATCTATACATGTTTTTTGAATGTGTTGGTTACTATTCATCGTTTTCAAACTTTACAACACTGTAAAGAAAAAAGCTAACAAATAAAAACAGACTTGAGAATGTCAGTGATTCCTATGAATTGCTTTACTAAGCATAATTCTGTTTTGTTTTGTTTTTCCTCTACTTTCTCTTTAAGAGGCAAGTTAAAAAAAAAAAAAAAAAAAAAAAAGATTACCTGGGCAGGGGTTGGGAGAGAGGGAAGCTATGTAACCCAAATCAGCAATAGACAAAAATATTCTTAACATTTATACTACCACATAGCTGTAATGGTTGAATAAACAAAATGAGACTATTGTGTTTAAAATATCTTGGGAAATAGTATAGATATATGTAAATATCAGTATGATTTCAAAAGTTTTGAGCCTATTTAATTTCAAATAACTTTATGTATGAGCAAACATTGGGCAGTGTAATATAACCATGTGATTTGCACAGCACCAGGAATGGAATTGCTAAGATAATGATCAATGCTGAAACATGACTCTAGAGCTTTATCTCTTCTTTACTGGAACGGTTCCAATGGTTCTTCAACAAATGTGATAAAATATTTAAATTAATGGATTAAAGACATTTTCGTATGTCAGGAGAGTATGGCTTTCTTACTCTAATTTTCTAATTTGGCAAGGAGACACTCTGATAACTCACTGAAGGAGAAAAGAGGATAGTTGGGTAATTTATAGGCACATGTAAGTGAAATGAGTGCCTAGGTTAGGTCTGATTTATAGATTTATAGGCTCTAGATTTCTTTTTTTTTTTTTTTGATTATGCTGTGAGTCCATAGACCTCAATCCTTAAGACAGAGGCTCATTTATTTGGCAGGGGGGAGGGGTTCCTGCAGTTACATAAGAGTTCAAACAGTCCCTATGATCTAAAAAAAAAAGGAGGTGGGGGAGGGAGAGAGGAAGGAAATAAAGGAGGAGAGAGAGAGTATGATATGACCTCATTACCTGTTCAGAGAAGTATTTCTGCAGGCCAAAAGATTCATCATCACAATTTTTCTACCATATTTGGAACAGTGGTTTTACTCCTTCAGTCCTCAGATTCTTGAAATAAAATAGGGAAAACACTTTCATAAAATTGATGAATTTATGCTCTTCCTCTTAGCAACTCTTTGGAATTCGCTTTTTTCTTCACATTATTTAGCAAACCCCTTTTTATTTCATGTTTTTTTCATGGGCTTTTGAAAAGTATTTGTCCCCCTCTCCAGGACAAATCTCATTTTCTATGGCATGAGATTTTTAGACTCTTTACTTACACTGTCTTGGCAGAAAAAGTGCCAAAGACTAATCTCACTATAAGCTCTTAGTTAATATTTGACTAGCATTCACAGGCCACATACCCAAATGATGAAACATGATCTATTCTCATTCACAGCTCACATTAATACAGCCACAGCTACCTCAAAGAGCACGTTGCATCTAGAGGCTGGGTTCCTAAAACATTTTATCCTATTACAGCCTATGGATTGCACTAATCATTACAAGCAGTAGAGAGACAGCTGTCTGTGTAAGATGGTTCCGTAAGGAACTATTTCTGATAGCTGGTTTGTCCTGATATGATCCTGTTACTTCTACATAATGCAGGAAAAAAACAACTGAAAAACAATACAGCAAGAACAAGATTTGTCTTCATCATGGAAATGTCAAGGTACTGCGCTAGCTCTTGATTCAATTTTTATTCCATTGCTTTATCTCCCCTTGGAGATTCCATTATCTTCCTAGGAAACATTCTGTTCTTCACTCTGCATTATCATTGTGTGGCTAATTCTTCCCGTATATGATGGATATTATAAACCCTCAGCTTTCAGTCCCCATACTTTAGCTTCCACAGTGGATTGGTATATGATCCCCACTCTTTTCATTATATCCTTCTCTGATTCTAACACCATGCTGATAAAGCTAATTGCATATAGTCCACCTATTTTTTCATTCCAGAAAATTTCAGAATATAGGCATCCATTAAAATATAAATATCTTTAAACCTTTATATTCACCTAAATTTTACACATTCCAGTAATGACTACATTATACCACACTCAAAGTGGGAAACATGTTTCATCTCAAGCCCAACTTAAACATTGGGAGTTGGAGTGAAGTACTGATGAGAATAGTTGGGAGGTCTATCCAAGATCAGCAGGAAAAAGTACCCTCCTAGAATATGATGTGTGACACAGCGAATGGTGGAAAAACTGGCAGCCTATGTGCTATTTTCCACCTTAACCTGCACTCTCCTGGGTATAAACTTTCTTTTATGGAAATACCCTAAGGTCATTAAAGAGATTAAATACATGAATTGCTAAATCACCAAAGACATCAAAATTTTTACTTCCTTGACTTAATACCCTATCACCACCTTTCTATTTCAGTAACAGCTGTTCTTCTTTCCTCTTTCTCCTTTTTCTCAGTTCTGTCTATGAAAGAATTCCTCAGTGCAATTTGAATTAGTAACATTTCTAAAGATATTTCCTACTAAAGTATCACAGATGAAGAGACACAGAGAAAAAAAATCAATTAATAACAATAAAAAATATTCTAAATTATGGGCTAGGATGTTACTGAACTACTAAAGATATGGTCTTACGTTTAAGATGTTCAAATCACATTTTTGTCCTAAACTCTTGATGTTTTCTATAATTCTATGATATTAGACAAGTGCATAATGACACATACCCATCATTATGGTATCACACACTGAGTTTTCACTGTCCTGAAAGTCCTCTGTGCTTTGCCTATTCATCCCTCCCTTCCTCCACTACTTTATCTTGTCAAATCTTAGCTTTGTCAATGACAAAAGAGATGTGATAGCATGTGTTCAAGCAGATGGTGATAAAGTAATGAAAAAAGGTATACAGAGAATGTAAGTGATTTTTCAATATGTCTTTAATGAACTATTTTTTTAAGTTCAGTAACCTACAAATCCTTTACGTTTTCTCTTTTTTTCCTACTATGACTTCCATAACTGATGACATGAACCTACCAACTCAACAGAAGTTTCATGAGTCTTCCTCAATATCATTCCTTGGAGTGTTGATAATGATCTACTTCAAGACAAACATTCTCATTCAAAGTCAAATGAGGTGATTATTAGGGATAGCAGGAAGGTGGGATACAAAATGATGTTGAAGACTTAAATTCACTGGATTCAGTGTCTTAAAAACATGTATGAAGGGGCGCCTGGGTGGCTCAGCGGGTTAAGCCTCTGCCTTCAGCTCGGGTCATGATCTCAGGGTCCTGGGATCGAGCCCCGCATCGGGCTCGCTGCTCAGCAGGGAACCTGCTTCCCTTCCTCTCTGTCTGCCTCTCTGCCTGCTTGTGATCTGTCAAATAAATAAGATTTAAAAAACAAAACAAAACAAAATATGTATGAATAGTATCCACCTATGAATGATTAATTTGCATACTTGAAAATGAAGAGAGGGCTTTCAAATGCCTGGGCTGCTTTATCAGATCCCATCACAACACAGTTGATAAGACCCAGCAACCTGAAAGTATGCCTGGATGCATGAATGCCTCCTTCCCTTCTTCCCCTCTATGTATTTCTTGTCCCTAGAAGTTTTGTTGCTCTAAAATAGTGCAGAAGAGGAACTCACTACTCCTATTAAACTGAACTGTGGAATAGGGAGAATTTCCCTATGTTTTGAACTTGAAGCTCTTCAATAGAGGTGAAGTTATATATGTATGGGAGATAATGCAATATGTTGCTTTGTTATATTAACCACATAAATTTGTGAGTTAGCATACAAATTCATTACTATTAAATAAAATTTCTGGGGGCACCTAGGTGGCTCAGTTGGTTAGCTGTCTGACTCTTGTTTTCGGCTCAAATCATGATCTCAGGGTCATGAGATGGAGCCCTACACCCAGCCTGGAGCCTGCTTAAGATTGTCTCTCTCCATCTCCCTCTGCCCCTTCTCCCCACTCCCCCCACTCACGTTCTCTCTTTCTCTCTCTAAAAAAAAAAAAAAAAGAAGAAAAGAAAAAAGAAAAGAAAAGAATTCAAAATAGCATACCTTGAGGAAAATGTTTGATCAGATTAAGAACCCCAATTAAAAAATCTGCTCTAGGGGCGCCTGGGTGGTTCAGTGGGTTAAGCCTCTGCCTTCAGCTCAGGTCATGATCTCAGGGTCCTGGAATCCAGCCCCGCAGAAAGTTCTCTGCTCAGCGGGGAGCCTGCCTCCCCCCTCTCTCTCTGCTGCCTGCCTCTCTGCCTACCTGTGATCTTTTCTCTGTCAAATAAATAAATTAAATCTTTAAAAATCTGTTCTAGGAATATATAGATGAAAATACTTTACATACTTGAAATCAACAATGATGTACAAACAATGTAGAGAAAATAATACCATTAGTTCTTTAAGTCTCATGACAATTTCAGTTCTATAATGACAATTATCAACATCAAGTTCTCTAACAACAATTATGAAGGAAGGGAGCGAGGGAGGGCTGATTTTAGAATTTTTTAAATTCTCTTCTAATACTTTTATACTGAATCTCATAACCTGAAATATTAGAATTTTAAAATGAATGATGCTGGTCTTTGTCAGTTCCATTAGGATAATAATCACTACATTTATCAGAGTTCTGTTTCATCAAGTGATTGCAGTTATAAATATTTATAGCTAGGTTCTTAAGTGAAATAATGTAAAGCTAAATGTTAAAATCTTGGGGTGTTCATATCTAGAGCTGCTAAACAGCCAACAAAGTATATTGCTACAAAATATCTAAAGGTTACAGCAAAACTAGATCTGTATTTGAAAGGCTAAAAGTACTATAAAATACAAGTATATAATCAGAGCCTCAGGATGTGACTGTCAGAAGATGGCAGCACATTTTATTCTATATATTCATTCAATCAAGAAAATGAAATACAATGATCAAATTATTTCTCTCGTAGAAGATCTATAAAAGAGACTCTTATCCTTAAAATCATGTAATTAATATTTCATAGAGTAAAACGGCTGGATTCAGCACTAAGTATGAAATATCCTCTCCCCACTACACTTAGAGAGATACCTTTGATTTTGAACTAACCCTAGATATAACATCATAGTAGAATATAGACCATCTGATTTTAATTTTATAGCTTCTTTCGCTGGCATTCTTTAAAATATAGCAATTTGAACAAAAATATCTTTAAAATTATTTGATGTAATCACCTAATAATAACACATTTTAATTTCTCTATTATTACATTTAAAAAATTAACAAAACCTAATATCATACAGGTGAAATTTAAATATCTGCCATAAACAAGCCAGGTTAGTTTTTTTTAATACTTGATTAGGTATGATCATCATCTAACTCTGATACGCATATATAAATATATACATATATAAAAATATGTATAATTTAAATGTTAAAATAACCTTTCTTCAATGTATTTTATAGAAATATCCATCTTAAAATCCATTCAAAAGGATAAAGCTTGAAAGATAAAATTAATTATACTACATTGCCCTGGCAGTAGAAACAAGTGTAATTATTTTGGTATAATTACTATATATCAATTATATAAATTTTGGCATAATTACTTTAAGAAGTTAAAAATGGTCAAGTAAGAGATTACAAGTAGTTCATGTTCTTTTCTCTTCAACAAAAACCCTAAATAGACCTCAAAGTCTATTTGTTCACAAAGTTAAAGATGATAATACACAAACTATCTGAAATACAGAATATTCTTTACTATATATTATTTTTAAATACTGTTACACTTTATGGAGATGAAAGAAAAATTATATCCTTTCTTTAAAATAAGGTTGATAAACAACAGGTATCAGAAAAAGAAAATGGGTTATGTTTAATGGGAATATGTAATTCAGAATTTGTTAAGAGGACTTCTTTTTGTGAAGGTATTCCTTCACAAAATTCAAAATCAGTATATCAACTAAGGTGATTTAAAAAAATGAAAAACCTTCAATTAATAATGGTCAAGATAACCTTAATATTCCACCAAGAAATACTAAATGCTGAGACATAGGTAGAAATGTTCCATCACTTAGAAATATTCCAGCAAACCTAATCAGCCAGCACACCACCATAACTGTGAAGCAAAGAAAAAGTAATAATAATAAAGAGTGTTAGACCGCTATATATACATTTAGTTGGGCAGTGTATTTGTTAAGTAACACCAGATGGAGAAAAGAAAGTTTATAAACATTTGTGTCTGTGTGTGTGTGTGTGTATATATACACATATACATATATATGCATTACAAAATACATTACAGTAAATAGGAAAGTGTTATAATATTAAGAATATTCTTGTTCTAATCTTTTTAGCTGATGTTGTATGGGGTGTAATGTATGACAAAAATGATCCTACCATGAAAATTTTTTATAATATTAATAGTCAATACAATTTCTCATCCCAGTTAATACTAGTAACTCCCCAGAAATCACGTCAACATTTCCAGGAGTTACACTTTTATTGTAAATAACCAAAAATGTAATGCCAAAAAATTGCAATAAATTCCAAAATGATATTGCAGAGCATGCAAAAACTGCAAAATTTCACTAAACTGATGAAGGTGAAGTAGAAAATTGCTCAGCACACACACACAACCACACACACACATAAACATTGACAAATCAGAACTATAGGACATAGACTTATGGAAGAAGAACAAATTGAAAAGAATAATTACAGACTTTGTGCAACAGAAAAGCATTTTTGAGTAGCATAGATTATGCCCTTGAAGAAACTGACATAGCCCTCAAATATTTCATTTTTACAAGAAATCCTCTTTATGACAGTGCTCTAAAAGTAACGGGTGAAGTGAAAGCTGCTGCATAATTCTATTGTATCATTATGTCCGCAAAATTTCTCCCCTAAATCCACACTGGATCATTCTTTACTCATTCCTAGTATCAAAGCCATCATTGCAATTATCATCTAAAACAACTTTTATTTTAGTTACTTTTAGTTTAGTTCAGTTTAGTCTAGTTTAGTTATTTAGTTACTTTTTTCAAACTTCTGTTTTTCCTCCGAAATGAATTACTGGGTCTCCATTTTGGATGTATTTATCCTGGGAGCTTTTATTTTGTTTTGTTTTGTTTTCTGAATCAACCATCTATACTGGAACCAGTTATAACATTAAATGTTTCCTTAAAGGGATACAGTTTAGTGAATTTACAAGAAGAATCACTAATATCATTAGAATACCTCATTTTCCTATAAAACAATCTTGCGCCTTATGGTCAAACCCTCTTTAACCATCATCTCTTGCCAGGACACTCAAGTCTACAACTGGACTCTGCTTCCATCCCTCAACTATCTCTTCTGAATATTTAGGACAGGGTTTTTGTTGTTGGTTGTTTTTAATTATGTTTATCATCTTTGAAAGACCTACCATTATACTTAGATTTAAATCCAAATAGGTTACATACATTCAACAAAGTCCTATCTCTTTTAGCTTATAGCAGGTTACCACCTCCCCTTTCTTGCTCAGTTTCAACTTATATGTTCTCCACTTTTCCTTCTGTTGGCATACCAAGATATTAGCACCTGAAGGCCTATTTACTCTTGCTTATTCCATGGCAAGAAATTCATACAAAAACAAAGAAACCATGAGTCTATAATTTGGAAATTCTTAAGAGTTCATCTTATCCCATCCATGTAATTAAAGACCCAGGAAATCAAATTATACTAAAATTACAAAAAGCTTCTTCTTAAAAAAATGTATTTATTTATCTGACACACAGAGAGAGCACACAAGTAAGCAGAGCAGTAGGTAAAGAGAGAGGCTGATGCAGGGCTTGAACCAAGAACCCTGAGATCAACCTGAGCCAAAGGCTGATGCATAAGGGACTGAGCCACACAGGTGCCCCAAGCAAAGGCTTCTTACATGCAAATCTGTTAAAAACTCTGAGTAATTACCAGAAATTTCCTATTGCTTCAAAAATACTCAAGTATAATTCTATTCTTTCATAGTGTATCAAGAAACAGAATTATTCAGACATCTTTAATATGTTAAAGGTATACAAAAAATGAAACTCTGAGTAATTACCAGAAATTTCCTATTGCTTCAAAAATACTCAAGTATAATTCTATTCTTTTATAGTGTATCAAGAAACAGAATTATTCAGACATCTTTAATATGTTAAAGGTGTACAAAAAGTGAAACCCATCTAGCTAAAAAAGTTACCACCTCCAATAGTTTTTATCCTATAAAATTAAACTGCATTAGATTCTTCTTTAAACAAGTAGTAATAAGTATTTCAGGGAATAAGATTCTGTGAAAGCATTACAGACCTGTCCGGGCATGTCAGAATTTCACTGTATCTTATAAATTTGAGAGATGCACTGGATATGCATGTCTGAGAACATTTAATGACAAATTATATGACTATGATTTAAGAAGCACCTCATGAATCAAGTACCAAATATTATAATACCCTATCAGTTTATGCAGTGGATATAAAATACTTCTCAATTAATTAATTCAGATATTGGATTGATTGAATAAATCTCACTAGAAACACATGAGTGAATACTATTTGGCATCTAGAAAGATTATGGAAGTATTTCATAATAAATTTTCTAATGCCAAAAACAATTATATAAATATACACTATACTGAGTAAAACACAGATGCATATATGGGGCAACCAAACAGGTGCTCCATTCAAATCTTTCCTTTAAGAAAACCAACTGTGAGGAAACTGACTGGCAGCCTTCAACTCCCTCATCTTTGGATCCATCACAGTGTTCATCTCGAAGCCATACTTCCCCTAGTCTGTTCCCAGCCAACAACTGAGCACCAGGGAGCTCCTAGAATCAGACATTCCTTCCCAGACTTGGGATTCCTATTATGGGCAACTTTCACTTGAGGAATACCCACTGGACTATCTGAGACTTAACTCAATAGTTATGCTATATGAAGTTCTTCCTACCCAATTCTCCCTCCTCTCTTTTCTCATGCAGATGTCAGATCTCCATTATAATCTCAAGAGTCCAAGACTACTCTTCCTCTTTCGGCTTTATCCTCCATTAAATCTCTTGCACATCTAATCACATTTTGCTGTCTGCTTCTTGTTGGGGCCAAACAAATATAGTACATGTAATTTTATTCATATAGAAAAAAGACTAGAAAAATATATCAAACCATTATGACTACTTTCCTTTGAGGAATGTAACTACAAGAAACTATTTTTTGAAACACAATCTTTTAAAAAAATTCTCTGAATTCTTCATAAGTATTCACTTTTTTAAAAAAAATTTATTTATTTGACAGACAGAGATCACAAGCAGGCAGAACAGCAGGCGGGGCGGCGGGGGTGTGGGAGCAGGCTCCCCACTGAGCAGAAAGCCCAATGCGGGGCTCGATCCCAGGACCCTGGGATCATGACCTGAGTCGAAGGCAGAGGCTTTAACCCACTGAGTCACCCAGGTGCCCCCATAAGTATTCACTTTGATAATTTTTTTTTCCTTTTTTTCAAAGATTTTATTTATTTACTTGAGAGAGAGAGCGAGAATGGGAAAGAGAGAGCATGAGAGCAGAGAGGTCAGAGGGAGAAGTATGGGACTGATATGGGACTCCATCCCAAGACTCTCCGGGATCATGACCTGAGCTAAAGGCAGCTGCTTAGCCAACTGACCCACCCATGTACCTCAACTTTGATCAAGTTTTTAAATGGATAAATTACTAATAATTATTTTTCTGTGATCTTTTATCAGTAGCTGTCAGTATCAGCAGCTGTCAAATACAGGCGAAATACTGTAGTCATTATTTCATAAACACCAAAACATACTGACTGGACAAACTCTGTATCATCTTACCATTAACCTAGAACCTTAACTTCAAGATCACCTTTTTGCAAATGATTGGAGTTAGCACAAAACTGACCAACATGGTTAATTTTATGTGTCAGCCTGACTGAACCGCAGGCTGCCCAGATGTCTGGTAGGCCTCAACACATCCATTAAAGACCTGAAGAGGATAAAAGGCTGTGTAAAGGAGAATTTGCTCTCTGTCTGGCTGTCTTTAAGCTTGAACATCAGTCTTCTGCCTTTAGACATGGACTAAGACTGAACTTACACCACGGACTCTCCTGTGTCTTCAGCTTGTCAACTGCAGATCTTGGAATTTTCAAGCCTCCATAATGACATGACCCAATTCCATACAGTAATATATAATCTCCTTGAAGGAACTCTTTTGGGATTCCTTATTTTAAAATTAATAAAATTTTCATAAATGTATGTATCCTAAATTTTTATATATTTAATTTGCTTAAAGTATGGTATGGCTGTGGGCCTGGAATTTTAGCTATAATCTCTTTAGATTTACCTATCAATCTACCTATCTATCCTATTAGTTCTGTTTCTCTGGAGAACCCATACAAAGAGAAACTACAGTTTACCTACTCCAGATTTAATCTCTTTTCCATAACCAACACAAATCCATGCTTTGTTCATCTGAATTTTAAATATACCAAAATATATTGTTTGCTTCCTTAATAAACATTTATTGAATGCTCATTATATGTCATGTTTTCAAATAGAAAAAAATGTACAGGGTCTCTGTCCTAGAATATATCATTTGGGTGACTAATATTTAATAATGAATAGCAATGCTGTATTATTTATAAATTACATTTAATGACATAGAACACTGATATTCTATGCTTTTTTTCCTTCACTTTCAAAAATCATTAGTTTTCAAGTGAGTTTTATATTTACTATTAAAACCACCACATTTTCTATAGCAATGAATAAAATAAAACTATACTGACCTATGTTTTGGCTGATTATACCATTTATTAATTCATAATAAGCAATCTCAAGGTGAGCTATGTAAACTTATTTCTTATGACTGTTTTTTTTTTATTATTAGCTTCTCATCCTTAATATGTGGTTAATAATAACTACCTCCAGAGAAGCATTCTGATGACAGCTTACTCAAAAAGTCTCCAATGTCAAGTACTCAGTAAACATTTTAGGATGACAGAGACTACTGAAAAGAACAATGTTTTCAGAACAAATGGGCACAATGCAGATTTAATATTATATACCGTGCAGCCCAAAGCACATTGGTTAGCCTTCTGACTCTGTTTATCTGTAAGACAGGAGGCAACAATGCACACTCTGCAAAATTTTACCATGGATTAAATGAGATAACACAAATAAAGCATTTGAATAATGCCTCGCACGCTATGCTTTGACTCTGACTTATACATCCTTCTTATCTTAACTATCTTGTACATTAGGTATTTTTACAATCCATAGAATGGGCCAGGTCGCAAAGCCTGGTGAAAATTTCTATGACTATAGAATGGTCTCCTCCTCCAGCATTCTCAATAGACACTAAGTTAAAAGAACGGAGAGAACTCCAGTTGGATCTGGAACAGTATCAATAAACATGTTTTTCAAATCTGTGGAACCTAAGGAAATAAACTATAGAAGATGAAGAAAAAAATCTTTACAAACTCTTGATTGCAATGTGGCAGAGTAAAGACTGAGAACTCTGGAGTTAGACTGTGAGGGTGAATGCCACAGTTTCATCATCAATTAGCTGTGCAAACTTAGATAAATTACATAGACATCCAGAGCTTCAGGTTCCTCTTCGATAAACCAAAAATAAACAACAAATTCCTAGCCATTGTCACAACTGGATGACATCATACAAGTAAAATGAACACTATCTGAAACAGGAAAAGCAAATGTTAGATATTATCATACTTGTACTCTGGCTATTGGTGATCTATTTTCTAAAAATTTCTCTTGCTTAAATTGTGCTCTTTTACTCTTTACATGATTGACAGCAGCTATGATTTCAGTATAATATATTCCATTTAAAGTCTGGACATGTAGTCTGTAATCAGTAGATTCTAAAAAGCTTATTCTAGAAATAGAGATCTGAAATTGTTAGAAAGTCCAAATGCTGAGGTTGCAAAATATGTCTAGAAATGTCAAAATTTTATATTTGCCATTGTTAATCTGTAATTTTTTAGAATTACTATCCTTATGTTTGTTTGAGATGTCCTAATTTTTATAGCTTATAGTCCTAAAAATTGATTCATATTTACTGACTATACTGAAGAGGCTAAAGATTCAATAAGATAGGCAAAACAAAATAGACTGATACTATGAATCTTTCCAATAATCAAAGATGAACTATTGTTCAAATTTCATGGTTACCAAGTAACTTTCTAACTGTGATGTTGCTTCCTGTGTAGGTCTCTCTAATGAGAAAAATATATGATGATCATTCTGATTCAAGTAGTTCCATGTAATTGTACAACTGTATTTGTAAATTAGTAAAATGGAATTCTGGTGGTATTTCCAAAAGGACTGGAAGATAGTGTTTATCAAACTATTGTTACTTGCTAATGAAAAGCAGTGAAATAAATTTTCCTGGATATATGCTTTGAAAAAAATCTATCATTTCACTGAAAAAGAGGGCATTTACTGGTAGAGGCAGAATAAATACAGGTAGAAAAAATATGTTCATTATAAAGGAATATATATATCAATATATGCCTTTTTACAAACATATAAATTTTTGTAAATGAAAATAAATGTTAAGAACAGTACAGGGAGAATCCACGTAAAAGAACTATCTGGGAATGTCTTATTTTAAAATAAGAGAGTACCTCCAAAATGGGGGTATAAAAATTCTATGGACCCTCTCCCAGTGAAACAATCATAACAGGTAAAAACTGCCTAAAGCAACCACTTAAAATATCAGGAAATTTTTCTCAGGACATGCAACATGAGAAACACTTATTCAACTAAACCTAATAAAGCTCAATAAAAAGAGCACTGAGCTACCCACTTACAGACTCCCCAGTGGAAGCTCTACCACAGCTCTAGCACATGTAGTTAAAAGCACAGGACTCTCTCTCCCCCATAGCCTCATCTAGAGCTATCATTTCTCCCCTGGAGAAGTTCACCAGCACTGCTCATCCTGCCCAGCTCTGTGCTGCAAAAGCTCTATTCCAAGCAAGAACATAGGGTAAAGGACTGCCCCAGGCATGGCTGGTTGGTGATACTGGGCCCTTATCACTCTTGCATAATCAAGCTCCTAAGGTACAGGTTGAAGGTCAAGATAAGAACAAGGGCTACCATCTCTGCCCAGTTCTCTACTTATTAGAGCAAGGGTGTCCCTCCTAGAGAAGTGAGCCACCATCTGCATCCCCAGATCTGGAGCACTGTTCAAGGGGTCCTTCCCAGAGAGGAAAGGCAAACCATAAGAGCAGGAGACTCCAGAAGTCTCTTTAAGGAGACTGACTTGATTTGGAACAGAGCATGGGTATTATAAGTCTAAGAACAATGTTGAAAAGAATAAAGATTTTTATGGTAAGAAATTAAAAAGAGACTGGTAGCTCCAAGAAAGCAAGAAGGATGAGAGTATTTCTAGGGTAGGAGTAAGTCTCAAAGCCTGATGTCAAAGAATGCCTTTGCAAAAGGGCCTAAATTAAATTGCATTCAACTATACACAAACCATGTCCTTAAATATTGTTGAATATAAGGGAGCAATCAGCTGGTGATTAATAGAGGCTAACAGCTGAGGATGTACCAGACGGAACAGCTACGAATTTAGCAGAAAAATCAGAATAAAAGACAGTGAAAATGAGACTGACTGAAGCCACTGTTATCTCTTGAGAGGTTGAGGGAAAACTGAGATCAACGTGACAGTGGATGTGCCCAAGGTTATGCCCCTGAGGCACAACATCGGAGGCTACACACTGGGGAGGAAATGGAATTTACTAAAATAGTCAAGCAAAGTCACTAGACAAACAAGCAAACGACCACAATGAGCACAAGAATAACGTGAAAGCAGCAAGAGGAAAACAATTTGTCATATACAAGGGAACCCCAATAAGAGTAACACCTGTTAGGGTACATTTTTTCATCAAAAACAATGGAAAATATAAGGCAGTGTGAGAAAATATTCAGTGTTGAAGGGAAAAAATGTCAGTCAAGGATCATATTCAGCAAAATAATTTTCAAAAGTGAAGACAAAGATATTCCCAGATCAATAAAGACTGAAAGAATTTACTGCAAACATACCTGCCTTCCAAGAAATATTAAAGTTCTAGGGACTTAAAGCAAGTGACACCCAATGGTAATTTGAACTCACACTAAAAAACAAAGTGTGTTAGTCAAAGTAATTACTATTAAATTGTAAAAGACAATATAATTACAACTTCTCTTTTCTTAATGATTTTTAAAGTAATTATATAAAATAGTATGTATAATTATATTGTTGGGCCTCTAACATGCAAAAATGTAATACATTTATAAGAACACAAAGAAAGTGAGTGGGAACAATGCTTTGCTGGAGTTAAGAAAATGACACCAGATGGTATAATGAATCCACAAGCAGAAAGAAGTAGAATGGTAATGAAAAAGCTTAGCAAAACTCTATAAACATATACATAAACATATATCTGCTCTCCTTTATTCTTATAGCTTCCTTAAAAGACATAAATTATCTAAACTAATAATTATAATAATGTCTTGTCTCGTTTGTAACAGAGACTGTTTCTTTCTCTGCTTGCCTCTCTGTCTCAGTCTCTGCCTCTGTCCCTCTCTCTCTTTCTCTCTCTCATACACAAACAATAATATATCAAAAGTGGAGCTACATAGGAGTAATATTTCCATAATTCATTGGAATTAAGTTAGAGTAAACCTGAGGTAGAGTCTAATAAATTATGTATACTGTAAGCCTGAGAACAACCACTAAGAAAATAACTAATATATATTAGTGTGTGTGCCTATAAAACAAAAAGTTCAGTGGCAGCCATAAATCCAACCATATCAACAATAAGATTAGATATGAATATATTAAACAATCCAATTTAAAAGATTGTTAGACATAAAAAAACAGCAAGAATATCCAAAATATGCTATTGATGGGAGACATGCTTCAGATTCAAACTGGACGGAAGTAAAAATATGCCATACAAACAGTATGCAGGAAAGGAAAGCAAGGTATAGTTAACATCCAGAAATCAACGGAACACATCTATCAACAGAATTTAGAACAAAACCACACAATTATCTCATGGATGCCCCCAAAACATGTGACAAATCCCAACATACTTTCATGATAAAAACTCTAAATAAACTAAAAACAGAAGGAAACTTCCTCAATTTCATAAATGACAAATAATTCATTGTTATCATTGTACTTAGTGGTGAAAGCCTGAATGCTTTCCCTCTAAAATTAGGAACAAACAGGGATATCCACTCTCACCACATTTATTCAACACTATTGGAGAGTCTAGCAAGAACAAGGAAGCAAAAATAAAACTAAAAAAATAAACAACAAAAACAACAAAAAGCATCCAGATTGTAAAAGAAGTAAAGTTATCTTATTTGCAGATGACATGCTCTTGCACATAGAAAAGCCTAGGAATACACACACAAACACACACACACACACACACACACACACCTATTTGTGGTGTGTTTTCCTTATTGAGCAGGACAAGTAATAAGGGTAAATTGTTACAAAGATCAACTTTCCCACTATGCTTTCCTCTGCTTCTCAAATTCCCCTGATAGGTTATGTGACTAACTATGGACTACAGACTATATTATTATGAGGAATTTTTAAAAGTACACTGCATCTTTGCTATAGAATAATGCTTTTATTTTCCTATAGTTATTATTTAGACATTTGCCACCACAGTCAAGTTCAAGAAAAGTAATAGTAACAAGGAATTTAAAATTCTACAGGTCAGACAATGGTAAAGAAAGAGTTAATATGAATCTACTCTCAGCCGGATCCAGATAGAATATAAGATGCTGGAGAAGAGTGGGACTTGAGAGTCACTGGGTATTTAATGGCAACACATACCCAAGAGTAACTAAGGACCTGAGCATAAGATTAGTGTTAAGTGCCTAAAGTTTTAATTTTTTTATTTGAGCATAGCTGATATACAATGCTATATTAATTTCAGGTGTACAGCATAATGATTCAACAAGTTTATACATTATGTCATGCTCACAGCATCTATCACTACACAAGACTCTTTGAGTGACACTGACTATATTCCTTATGTTGTATTCTTTAATCTGGTGTCTTATTCATTACATAATTGGAAGACTGTATTTCTCACTCCGTTTCACCCACTTTGCCCATTCTCCACCCCCTTCCCTTGGCAACCATCATTTTGTTCTCTGTATTTATAGGTCTGATTCTGCTTTCTGTTTGTTTATTCATTTCTTTCTTTAGATTCCGCCTATGAGTGAAATCGTATGTTTTCGTCTTTCTCAGTCTGACTTATTTTACTAAGCATAACACCCTCAGTCTATCCATGTTGTTGCAAATGGCACAATCTCATCCTTTTTTATGGAAACATAATATTCCACTATATAAGTACATGTAATCATGTGTGTGTAAATATATATATACACACATATATATATTTACACACACATGATTACATATGTGTATATATATATTTTTTTCCCTCCACACTAAGTGCCTAAGGTTTTTAGGCTCTCTGCTTACCAATCAGTAAATTACCAAATGTGATTCTGAGGTAGAATTTGTAGTGTAGAACCAGCAAGGCAAAACTCAATTAAGAATCAGGAAGCAAGGAACAGTCACGTGAGATGAAGAATCCACACATAAAACTATCCCAAGAATTGTTTACTTAAGTCCAGATTTTCATCTTTAACCCTTGTAATTTAATACATTCATTCACATGATACACATTTACTGATTTATTATGTGTCAGACCCTAGGAACGTAATGGTACACAAGAGATAAGGTCTTTCTACCGGGTGTTACACATGCTTGTTTCTGAAGGCCAATCACCAACTTACCATATTTTCCACTTTCAAAACCTATAGATGGAAGAATTCTGAAACCTATAAACCAAATCATCAATGAAACAACTAAATATATTTGCTCATTTTTTTTCAATCTAAGTTATAATATGCAACTTCTGTTAGTATTTTATTTGGCAAATGTAGATAACCAAAATAATATTAAGTTTGTTTTCTGTATTTTATATGGGGTTTCTTTCTAAAAAAATATGTTAACAATATCAGAAATTTTATAGTAAATAATATCCCCCAATACATGATGAGAAACTGCTTCATTCTAAAAATCAGATCAAGTATGCTTTCCTTTAAGAGCAAGTAAAATGAAATGAAAGAAGGAGCAAAGATTTCATATATATGAAACATACATGAAAATGAAATATATACGTGAAAATAACTGTACAATCAATTTAGTATCCCAGATATCTCCCTATAAATATATGATACATTTATTATATATTCCTATTTATACAAGTTTATCTAGTCTGGATTCACACTATGCTAAGGTCACTTTTATTTTTTTCTTCATATAAAAATAGATCTTTTCAAAATTCGCCACAAATCTGAAGTAGTGGTAATGCCAACTGTAAATTCACTATGTATTTTTTCAGTTACTTTTCAGACTAAAATCCCATTTTTACAACAGAATTAGTTTAACTATATGCAAAATCACACTTGAAAATAAAATCGGATGGGAGCATTTGGGTTGGTCAGTTAGAGCATGTGACTCTTGACCTCAAGGTTGTAAGTTTGAGCCCCATGTTGGGTTTAGAGATGACTTAAAAATAAATTCTTTAAAATAAAATCTGATAGTGTGAAGAGTATTGGTCATTTCAGTACTCAGAGCACTCCATTTCTCACTGCAAGTTTTTCTTCAATACTTTTCCAGTTATATTTTCCATTCATACTTTTCCTAAGATTATTTTGAATTATTATTCAGATAGTAACCAGTACGTATCCACAACTACAAATTCCCCCTTACATGTCCTCAACTTTGTACTACTTCAGGATTTGATAGCACTTTCCTATCCAATGTTTGTTAAGGTACACACTAATTTTGATAATTAAATCTGTCATTATACAGTTCAAATATTTATATGTAAACTGAACCTATCAGCTCATAAAAATGTTTTCCATTTTATACATATCCAGTATTTTTTTTTTGTTTCTAGTCCTGATTAATACATAAATACTTTTAAAAATTCCCCAAAATATACTATTTGTTTGGTAGGGAAAAATCAGAAGTTTATTGAATCCTAAGTCCAAGTTTTTGGTGATTTGTGCATATGTACATATGTACATGCATGTTGAGAACAAGTTGGAAAGCTATACTCTTGCCAAAAAAAAAAAAAAAAAAAAAAGAGCAACAGAGAAGAACCATGTTGGCTATGAACATTCTATTTATCAGCTCCACCATCTGTCTATCCCTCAGGCTCTATTCTACCACATATGGGTCTTATTTTAAAATAAAAAAAAAAAATTAAGAAAAAACCTTCAAACTAGCCCAAAGTTCACTTAACCTATAAGATGGAAAATATGTAAGCAGATAAAATGTTAGCTTTCACATTCAGATTCCAATAGAAATAGACACAAGTAACAAAGGTCAGATAATAGCAAAGAGGCAAAGAAAATGAGCTCATTAGTAACTTTCCACACCTTGCCAGCCTGCACAATTCATCTCGCCTCCACTTTGGATTACTCTGTTCTTCGTTCATCTATGTGCTCCTTTTATTAATCTCATCAGCGCCCATGGTGATGGCTCTCAAATCGATGTATTCATTCCACAGTGCTTCCAGTACTTCAGACTTACATGTGCAATGATTTATTTCATATCTCCCTAAGGATGTCCAGTAGGTATTACATTGTACTACATTGTAACGTTGTATACGAAAATACCATTCTTAATTGTCAAAAACTGAATATAAGCAATTTCACATAGTTCAAGCTAATATTTAAACTTAACTTGGCTCTAAAAAGACCCTGAATTTTTCACTCCCACCATCAAATCTGTTCTACCTCCTGTTCCTCCTTCTCAATAAATTGCATCATCATCCATCAGCATACCCAACAAAAGTCAAGGAGCAATCCATGATTCCTGTTTTCATCCACCATCCACATCTTACCCATCGCAGAGGAAGCCACATGGTTTCGCCTGACTTGGCCTATACCACACCTCTCCACTCTGGCATCACTGCTTCCATTCTCGCCTCCACAATACATACTCCACAGAGCTACAAGAGTTAGTGTCATGTAAAGTAAATCAAAAGTTACCTTCTGATTGATCCCATATAATGGCTTCTAGCTGACGTAATCTGATGCAGGCGTGACTTATAACCTCACTACCTACCACTCCCGCTATTAGTCCTTGGTCCAAAGGCCCTTTGCAGAGGTTAATCTCCTCCCCAACTTGCAGTTGTCACTTGACTGACTCTTTTTGGCCAATAAAACTGCAGTTTAAAATATAACCTCCATAGGGAAATCTTGCCTAACTGTCCAATTCAAAGAGGCCGCTTTGTCCCTTTCGATTATATTACCTCATTTTAACTTTCTCCATAATCCTTATCACTACCTGGTATGTTTTATTCCTTGTTTTCCCCAGTGATTATTAGTGTTTTTCACAACTGAAAATAAGCTTCGTGAGAGCAAGGATTGTACCCATCATGTTCACTGCTGTATCCCCAGTGACTAGAACACTAAGCACCAGCAGAAGCTCAGTAAATATTCCAGGAATTAGTGAATTTTTTACCAAAAACAAGAGACAAACATATTCATTTGTATATCAGTCAGCAAGGCACTTAAAATTAGAATGAGGCACAGAAACAAAGGAAGATGGCAACAAAGATTAGGACCTGAAATCAGACTAAACTGGGTTGAAATTCCATTTTTTTTAATAATTTTAAACTGTGTGATCCTGAAAAAGTTTGATTTATCTGAACCTTAATTTCCTCATGTGCAAATTGAAGATACATAAACACATACATTATTTCTAAGCACAAAAAGTGTTGAAAATCAAAATGGTTATGTATGAAAAGCACTATAAAACTGCCAATGCTTAATAAAGGTTTTTGGTGGGTTTGTTGTTTGTTTGTTTGTTTTTTCATTTCCCTACCAATCCACAATCAGCCAAAGGATGTCAGTTCATCAACTGGTTTGTAATCCTACTGAACAGTAATGTCCCCTCATGTAAGAAGGATAACTATTTCAGGATAGCTAAATATTTAGAAAACAGTACTAATTATCTTCTCTATCATTTTATTTATATTTATCCCCTAGGGAGAAAAAAAGGAAAGCAGTTTATTCTGCCCAACTTTTCTATGCTACTAGAGTTCTTGTGCTTACAATATTTTATGATGTGTTCTGGGATATCTTAATTAGATAGATAAGTCCAGCATTTCAAAGCTGAACATAGTCATTGCCATGGATCATTTTACAAATACGAGAAGGGAAAGGAGAGTATATTATGAAACTGATCTGAGGGAATTCAGTATTAGGGTCAAAATCAGTTTCTAAACAACTTATTTCAACTAAAAATTCTTCACATATAGATAATATAATCACTTGGACATGGAGCACATTGTACCTTAATGTACAATGCTCATTTTTTGCACAATTGCTCTGATATTTACAATACATACAAATAAAACTCTACAGTTAATTCTCAACCAACAGTGGGCTGTTATAAGAGCATGTAATACACACAACCCACCAAAATGTGTTTTTCCCAACTCTGACTTCTGAGAAGGAAGCTAAAAGGAAACATTAAAGATCCCAACACACTCTTTAGTTTAGAGGAAAGGGTCAGCCACCAGTTTACTCTTCCAGATGAGTAGATCAACTACATCATGGAAAAGCCAAAAACAATCAGACTAAGTTTACTTAAGAATGAACTCACTGCATATATATTTACTCTAAAGGCAAAATTTTAAATATCTTAAAACCATTATCCACAGTTTTAAAGAGTCAAGCAAGAGAATAAGTAGTCCTTTTGTGATATTTAAAATCCCCTTGATTTTTCTCCCCACAATAATCAGGATATTCATAATCTTCAGTACATCAAATAATCTGCATCAAACAGACTTTGGAATTTAAAAATAAAAGTAGCAACATTTGTTGAGCATCTTCTTTGTGATAGATACTTTTTCATTCATTGTTCTAGTTAATCGTCACAAAAATCTTACATAAGAGATGCTATAGCTTTTATTTTGTAGGCGAAGAAACATGGCTTAGTGAGATCACTCAATGTGGCTACATTCACAGATCTAATGCTAGAGTTGGAATTCACCTGAAAGCTCATTCTCTATTCACTGGTCATGATATCTCTACTAATATTTCTAAGCAATTTTTACAACTTAGACTTGTTTCTGGATCTTTCTGGCAAAGCATCTGACCTCAGTCCAATGGTCTCATACCATCTCATTGCAAAAAATTTGATGAATTCTTCTAATGCTAGACCATTTACCAGGGCTTTTACTAATCAGAATGTAATATGGCTTATTCTAAATTTGTAAAATATGTATATTATCATAATAAACTCTTAAGAGAAAATGGTGATACAATCTTTAAGAAGCTTACTTTCTAATAGGAAAGGTAAAAGACCAACCTGAAAATATTTAACATATTTATTGGTACAATGGGATTACAGAAAACAAAAAGGATATTTAATAATTCACTATTTTGATAATTATTTTCATTACTGTAATATTTAAAAGTAATGTTAGATAAATAAGAATCTGTAAATAAGCCACAAAGATGAAAGACACAGTTTTTGTTACGTGAGCCAAGAGGGAAACATGAAATACCAGTGAAAGCCTCAATAGCAAAAAAGATTCTCCAGTGTAGGAAATAAATGATTTTTTAAAAATTCTGACATATTTGCCTGCTCACTCATATTTCATCTGTGTTTATATATTAAGAGAAGCAGAAGTATAAACTGAGTGATAATATCTGAGATAATCCTACATCCACTACAATATGTAATGCTTTATTATATTCATGGTAGATGGAGATGAATTCATTCACAGACCTTATTATCATGCACTAAATTCAGGGTTAGTAGATTTTACCTTAATGTTAGAAGATTTTAGAAAAGCATTTCACGCCAAAGCATATTTCTTGTCCTATAATCATTCCATCACTTATTTTATAAATGTGGATCTTAATGGTTTTTATAACATCACCTATTTCCCACACTACAAATAAACCATTTGTACCTGGTTTCTCAATTCTTATGTTCCTGCAACACGCTTTTAAAAATGTAATTGCAAGCAATTTATCTGTTGGATTTATTCATGCTGGGATTTTTTTAACTTGTATAATAAGATACCATTCTCTCCTTTCTTTTACCTAAAGAGGCAAAGGGAGTACCCTGAGCAAAGATTATAAATCCAAAGCTAATTGCCAAAGCAATTATAGTCTTTCCATTGATGTTTTTTTTTCTCCTTTAACATAAGAAAGAATAAACGATTTACAACAAAACTGTTCCATGGCCTAGGTGCTAGAAAAATTTGCTTGCCGACGGTGAATCCCATATTAAAGCAACAACAGACATAAATATTGTAAGTGACTTAGCAAATTGCTTTTACTTGATACCAGGTTTTTCTAGGAATTACTAATTAGTATTTATCTTTTTGAACAGTATATTTGACATCTATACACCTGTATAACTATCTCCTGCATATACACAGTATATAATGGTTGATAACTCACTGATACATGATTACAACAGTATATGAATATGAATGTAAATTATAGCATCTATAGGACATCAGGAAGCAATCACTAAGAATAACTTCTTTTCACGTAAACCACAATAATGGTTGTACTAATAGCAAAGGAAAAAAAAGGAATGACTGACTAGTAACAAATTGATCTATGCACTAGCATGTTCCTCAGTGCCTCAAAATCAATATTGCTCTTTAGCTTTGCCAAATGAACTGCGTGCTATTTCTAGTGCAGACTCTAGGGGTAAACAGTTTCCTCACTTCCTTATAAAAGAGATCCAAATGGCTCTAATTAGAATAGAGTTTATTGACACTCCCTGAATTCCTTCCACTGAGATTGTTCAAATACTTAATCTAAAGAATCTGGGCATATATATATAGTGGCACACACAGACAAGCTTCCCATCCCGCAGCAGAAAGCTAGAGGTGGTGTGTATAAAAGACAGTGAAAAATAAGCACAGTCCTAAATCCAGCTATTGAAAGCAAGGACAATGCAACTGATCAGGAGAGACAAGTAAAGGGGCTAAAAGTAGGGCACCTGTAAACAACATGATATTCTCAGGGCAATAAGAATTGTCAGTTTTGCTGTAACATTAGCTACAACTAGCATCCAAATGGGAAGCAATGTGTGCCAGCTAAGAATTAATTGCCTCCCAGCTCCAAATGCACCCTTCCATAAAAGTATGCTTTGTGAGCACAGATGGGATTCCTTTAAGCATATCTCCTTTACAATGAGCAGAATGCTGGGCTCCCCTGATACAGAGCACTGGAGGGATCCTGAACAGGGTCTGTCCCACGATTTCGTCTCCAGGAAGATATTCAGTGGGGCTCTGCCCCATCCAAATGTGGAGGCCAGATCATGTAGTTCCTCACCAATCTTGCAGCCTCAGCAAGACCCACTTTCTTTTTGAGATGCACTCCAAGGGAAACCCACAATAGTGCCGAAAAGGAATTGCCTCTGTATGCCTGGGTGCCTCCTGCCTGGACCCCTCCAGTCCCACCACAGAGTCGGGAGTGGGAGGCCCATGCCCTCCGACATTCAATCATAGCTTTGATTGCTGGTGCTCCACCTGCTCTCCCTGCCACCAGGTTATCAAGGGACATGGACCACCTCCGGAAGCATGGCCAAACCCATAAACTTTTCTGCTATCCAATGAGATGATTTACACCTTTTCTCAAAAGGTCTAAACCCCTTCCAAGTTTGTCCTTCCCTGGTGCACTCCGTCAGCTGTAGAGGATCTCATAGGTTTCTCTAGCTATCACAGTGACTCTGTTATCATAGTTTAATAAATTTTTATATTAAACTTGTTTGACCTACGATGGTTTCCACCTCCTGACCAGACTGGCTGATACACAATTCCACTAAGACCTAGCATCAAATCAATCTGATAGTGATTTGCATTTTGAAACAATTAGAAGCTACATCTAAGAATAAATAAAAATATAAAATTGATCAATTTGTTGTTAGAAACTAACTACACATAATACCAAGTAAATGAGTGATCTTGAATATGAGCAAATAGTATGGCTTAAGTTTCAAATATGTAGCAGCAATCAATTTTTTATATTAATGTACCCATTTTTCTATGTCAAAGATCAATGCATAAAGTGCAGTCAGTATATGTCTCACTACCACTGAAGTGATCAATATTCCTGGCTGCAGTCTTCAAAAGATTGTTATTTAGGAAGATTAACTCCTATGGGATGTAGGTGCATTGTTTCCTAATTAATGTCCAAAGTGTGCTTTTTATTGTGTGAAATAATTCCTAAAAATGTGTTTTTATTATTGAATGTCCTGATTCTAGAGGAAAATCCACCAACATAATAATTAAAATGAACTCTTTACAGAAGACTTCATTCCTCAGAAAGCACCATTAGAGACAAAACTAGCAAAATACAAATATTCTTAGTACTATAAGGTATTATATTATAGGGGCCACATTTTTCAAACAACATATCCTTGACTAATTCTTAGAGACTGAGAGAGAGAGAGAGAATGTCTATGTGTGTGTGTAAGTGGTAGGAAATACCCTTGGCAAAGAAAGTCATATCCAGCCATATAGTTCTATATCCACAGCAGTACACCCAGCAACAGAAAATAATCTGAAGTTAAAAACAAAAGCAATTGCAAATCCTGCATCTTAGGCACAGTATTTCATGGAAAATGCTAGCTGTTGCATTAGTGTTCTTTTGGCAAAGCTTGTTTTCCCCACATGACCTTTCAATACCATTTGTAGAACGCCAGACTAAGCTCTCTAATAACCCCCAAGCTTTACTTCATTAAGAACTTTCTGTAATCTAAAGGAAACATGTTGTGAAGAACCTTAATCAGCCCTCCAACAGAAGAAATGATTAATAAACCCCCAGACTATTTGATCACTGGCATGCCATTCCTGGAGTTTATAGTAGGATATCAGCATACTCCTGCCACCCATTAGCCTAGATAAACAATTGAAGTTATATAAAGTACAAGGGCTTCAAAGAATGGTTTGACTTTTTGAGCTATAATAATTATTATTATTATTTTTTTTTACAAACGATGTTATTTTGACAGCATTTTACATTTCTCATCAGCACCCTGGGATAATATAGGTTCTCATTACCAGCACCTTGTCCAGGAATACTCTGTTTCTGCTGTTGAAGGCTCTGATAAACATACAATCACTTCAACAAACACTCTAGGGAGCAGGACACACAATTTTGATTAAGAAAACTACTGAATATTAACTAGCAGTACTCACTGAGACAATAGCTGAGCAACTTGTCCTTGAAAAATCCTACACTAAACCTATTCTCAGGGAAAAATGTTAGTGTTTGACAGCTACCTCAGCACTGGAAACCTAGAATGCATCTTATTACTGCAGGAGTAGGCTTTCAGTAAAATCAACATAATTTAGGTGCTGTCATTATTTTCAATTTAAAAGTTCTCCTTTCACAGGTTAATAAATTCAGACATAAGAAAAAAATCTGCTCTGTAGTAGCATTCTGTGGCATTTTCATTTTTGAAAACTCCCTAAATAGTTTATGGTTTTCACTGATTATTTTCCAAATCATTATTTTGCTTTTTTAAATTTTCTAAGGACTTAAGAACTAAAGTTTTCAACGGCTGTGTAAAGTTAAATGATTTTAACCTATTTACAATAAAGAACTTAATGAAGTACTTGAAAAGGCTATTGAGAGATAATCCCATCAGTCTGCTCAAATATGAACTCTGAATTCAACTACTTTCAAACATTACCTACCTAAAAGATTTGGAGCAAAAGAAAAAGAAACAGAAACAGCACGACGACAACAACAAAATAACTACTACCTAGGAAATTATCTCTATGCATTGCACAACAATTTCTTACACATTCTGTTAAAATGAAATTAAAACATTAAGTGAGGATAAGACATCAAATACTCATAAACACTAATATTTATATGCCATTCATCATCCCTACAAATTTTTGTCATCCCTACAAAGCTCTTCCTCTATAATTTTTACCTCACTAGAAGAACATCAGCAGCTCCATGCAAGAGGTATGAATTCCCACTACAAACTAACAAATGAAGATCAGAAATGTAAAGCAACTATATTTTATTTGTCTCTGCCCTATTTTGTGATCTTTATTCTATCCACAGATAAAGTTCTTTACAATATATTCTGGCATGTAGCTCAGAAAATAACAAAATATATATCTATGTATGATGTTTAAACACAGTAACATTATTAGGCTGTTCTTTATGCATCACACACTAACATATTTGCTTTCACTCCAACTTTAAAATTAAGAAAGAAAAAACTAAAAAGAAGAAACATTAACTATATACATACAAAAAGAACATCCTAACAGGCTTGTGTCAGAATATTAAAAATATAAATACACCCCAAAACTCACATATTTATATTTGTTAAATAAAATTATATTCCTCATCCAATTTACTGGGGAAAAAAAGAGTCCTGGATGCAAATTCATTCTATAAATCTATATATTTGACACACTAAGAAGCTCACCCTGCCTGAAATGCATGTCTTTAAGTATTATTTCCCAATCCTCATTTTCTCAATTAGAAGTAAAACCAGAGAAGAAACTCTCAATTGCTATTGTAAGCAAATGAAATATAAACTTGCATTGTATTCAAACAAGAAAATTGACTGCTTTCTCCTTAAATTTAAAAAAATAGTAAAAACTATTTTTTTCTTGTTAGACTACTTGTAATCAATAAAAGAACAAAAAAGAAGAAAAGAAAAAAGAAGAGAAGGGGAGAGGAGAGGAGGGGAGGGGAGAGGAGAAGAGAGGAGAGGAGAGCTAAGCTTCTGGCTTAGCACTAAGAGCTCTTCCCCCCCTCCCCATATGCTTTTTTCAATTAAAACAATCAAGCAGGCTTTTGCTTTCAGTTAAGATAATAAAGAATTCAGCAATGTGCCATTCTTTTCCTCCAATTAAACTTCCTTATTTTGCATGTCCTTAATGAGTAGAGGTTTGTAAATTTTCATGCTATTTCCTTATTTTCCAGTTAAAGACAACACTGCCTCCTTCTTAGTGATGGAAGCAAAAGTAAGAAGGAGAAGGAGGGAGGGATAGAAGGGGGGGAAGAAGGGAGGGAAGGAGGGAGAGGGAAAGTAAGAAAGAAAGGGGGAGAGAAAGAAAGAAAAAGAACAGAGAGAAAGAAAGAAAATCACTCCTACCAACATAATTACCTTGTCCCTGTAAGTCTTTTGACATGAAGTATATGAATTATTGATAGGGCTTCAAAGAAAAATTTGGCTTTTGAGCTCTAGTAATTATTTTTTAACAAATAATGTAAATCACACTGAAACCATCCATGCTAAATAGCAAAGTTATTTATAATTACAAAGTAATTCTTTAAAAGTTAGCATGATTCAATTCTTGCACAGGTAAGTGTGTACTTATGATTATAAAATTTCAGTGCTTTTTATTATTTTTTCAGACTAAAATATCTCATGTAATGAGTGGTTCACATTAAGACGAGATCAGGTTCATTCTAAGATTCAAGTGTTTATACTCATGTTTCCAGAGCTAGTGGGGCATCCCAAGAAGGAGGAAAGAGCCTCTGAGGGAAAGAAGTCCCTGAGAAAGAAGGAAAGAGAGAATTGAGGTGCACCTGTTTGGTTCAAGGCCAGTTGTCCCAGATGCTAGGCAAGATAAAACATACCTCCAATCATCTTCTATCCCAGGCTCCATGGCCTTAAGCCTGAGTCCTAAGGCAAAGGATCTACAGGTAATGAGCAAGTGAAATCTGAAAAGCAGCTGCCTGTCTCCAGAATCACCCTGGGACACGGAGAGCCCAAGGCATCCGCAGCACTGGCACGGGCACCAGCAGAGCCGACAGTGCTGGCAGCAGCGGTGGGCTTAGTGATAACAGCAAGTCTGGCAGCAGCAGGAGTTCCTTCAGCCCACGGCACATCAGCTCCCTGCTCCTTGAGCATCCACAGCCCGGTCCAGGTGGCAGCAGAGGTGGCCAACAGGAGCAGCAGCAGCAGCCGCAGCCTCCACACCTCCTCTCCCTGACCAGTGACACTTCTGGCTCCCAGAGTTTGACAGCAAGCAAAGCCAGGAGAACAGCAAAGTCTACATAACACAGAGCTGATGACAGCATGGACCTTGCCGTCAGCCGTAGGCAGCTGGGCTAAAACCCAAGCACTACCGTTCACGAGCTACAGAGACGTAGGTCAAGTTACTTAACCTTTATAGATCTAAGGTTTATTACGTGAAAGATGGAAATAATAATAGTCCCAGCTAAAATGACTACTCTGATAATTAATGAGATAATTTACATAGAGAACTTAGCATAGTATCTGGCAGATGACTGAAGCTCAATAAAGGTGGCTTTAAAAATAAACGACAGGAGCACCTGGGTGGCTCAGTTGGTTAAGCCTCTGCCTTCGGCTCAGGTCATGATCCCAGGGTCCAGGGACTGAGCCCAGGTCAGGCTCCTTGCTCAGTGGGGAGCCTGCTTCTCCCTCTGACAGCTATTCCTCCTGCTTGTGTGCGCTCTGTGTCAAATAAATAAAACATCTTTTAAAAAAAATAAAAATAATGGGGCACCGGGCTGGCTCAGCTGAAGAGCATACAACTTTCTTGATCTTGGGGTTATGAGATCCAGCCCCATGTTGGGTGCAGAATTACTTAATAAAACTTTAAAAAAAATAGAAAATAAAAATAAAAGACACATCAAAACCCCCATGGACCACGAGGGCTATGTCTTATCATCAGGTTTCATGCAAAAAATACAGCAGGAATTCCAGGAGTTATCTCAAAAGAACATGAAAGAGTTCATTTGGAATATGCATGGCCCCAGCGAATGTTATATTTTGGCTGTTATTTTTGCCCCGATTTGGGGGGTTTTGTTTGTTTTGCTTTGTTTTTTGGTTTTTTGCTTGTCTGTTTTTACCATCTAGGTAATTTGTGTTATTCCAGGTCCAGAATCACAGGTGGCCTAATAACCGTATTTTCTGACTAAAATTCGAAACCTTTAGTCATTTGTTTTCCACTCACACGACATTAGCAACACATTAAAAACAAAACAAAAACAAAACTTTATGGGGAGGATGGGTGGCCCAGTTAGTTAAGCATCTGCCTTTGGCTCAGGTCATAATTCCAGGATCCTGGGATCTAGAGCCCCCATCAGGTTCCCTGCTCAGCAGGGAGCCTGCTTCTCCCTCTCCCTCTGCCTCTGCCTGTAGGTCCCCCTGTTGTGCTCTCTTTCCCTCTCTCTAATAAGTAAATAAAATCTTAAAAAAACAAAAAACCATTAAAAAACTTTATTCCAACTCAAAATTAATAATTTCAGTACATTTGATTTCTTCTAGAATTCTACATGTATCGTCAGAGATGCATAATGTAAGTGTCCATATTTCAAAATTTATTGTTATTTGTTATGTGCTAATTATGCAAGATAGATGTACACTGTTCATATTAATAAGAGACATATTAAGAAGGGCAAAATAGAAGATTATTTTCCAAATTATAATAAAGAGCACCAGGACTTGTAGTTTTTCTACCCTTCCTTCTTTAATCATCTTCAATGTTAGTGTTATCTCCCCAGAAGACATACGTGTTGCAAAAAGCTTAATTTAAATAGATACATTTTATAATGGACATTGGGGAGGGTATGTGCTATGGTTAGTGCTGTGAAGTGTGTAAACCTGGCAATTCACAGACATGTACCCCTGGGGATAAAAACACATTATATGTTTATAAAAAAATAAAAAATTAAGAAAAAAAAAAGAAAAAAAATAGATACATTTTACTAGACACTGACGTATTTCCATCTTTTGTGGTAATTTCAGTAGATTCAAATCACTCCATAATTACAAGTATTAGCAAATGAATTAAATTTTAAGGACCACAATAAAATGAATGCACCTTTGCAATTTTGAAGAAAATATAGACTTTGCAAAATATAAAGTCTGTAATTTAGAAAGGTGTATCTTTTACCCCAAAAGACCCATGTCTTAGTTCTTAGAATTGTTGTAATTATGCAACCCTTCCTAGGAGGAATTAGACTACAGAGCATAATATTCTAGAACTGTAGTGTTAGAAGACAGCTTAAAATTCTCCTCAACTGACCAGTCTGTCAGTTTAGTTCTGCCAGCCGCATCTTGCTCAGGTCCCAACAGAACCAGATGGTGAACCAGAATCGGGAGCACAATGTTCACTGGGGAGTAACACCCATGAAAGTTAAAAAGGGAATAAATAGGATTTATGCAGGTGAAATCTTCAGACCACCGAGATTTAATACTTGTGGAAGGAAAGAGGGTAGGAAGAACAATATAGGGAATGCAATGTCGATCTCATGAAGTCTTGACGGATCCCATGGGGAGCTCCAGAGCAGATGGCCTGTCAGGAGAGTCCTGCACTGACAGGAATGCCCAGGCTGCTCCTACCCAGTCATGCTCAGCCAATGGCTGGGAGATGACCTGTAAGAGCAGGGCTTTTGCTGGAATGCTGAGTATTCTAAAGGTTCTGCAGCTCAACCTGGTGGCTAACTATACTTCTCATAGCTGAAGAACAAGTACTTTCTTGAAAGGACTTGACTTCTGGACTGCCACGCATCTCAACAATGTGGTAACCCAAAGCCGCCTGACTCTCCAGCCATGGAGCGTGTACTACCTTCACTGGTGCCTAGGCCATTTTTGACAGGCCACTGCACAGGAAAGTTCCATGTTTATTTTCAATGTGAGGAAAGCTTCATTGTTTCGGAGTTAAATGTATTCATTCACATGTGGCTTTCCAATCATGTTTTCTTTCTACTCCTTGAATTTTCAAAACCAGCTGTATTCCTTTAGCAAAGCAGCCTTCAGATAGTTGAAAATTGCTTTCTCATTCTACCTCAATTTTCACTTGTCCAGTTTTAACACTCCAAATTCCTTTAATTTCTCCAAACTGCCTTTCCTGGAGGAATTACAACCTTATCCTGGCCGAGGTCTCAGTGTCTTGGGATAGGCCTAGAGATGACAGAAAATAGTACTCTGTCTTCGGTATATGAAGACAAATTTGGAAGTCAGTAAATACTGCATATATCTACTTTTACTTAATACCCCAAAACTTAGTGACCTAAAACAACAAGTGTTTACTTGCTTATGATTCTACAATCCGAGATAGGCCCAAGTGGCGGATTTGTTCATTTGTTTGGCTGGTCTCACTTAGGTCATGCATGAAGGAGTGCCCCTCTGGAGACGCACATGGGGATAAAGTCTAAAATGGCTTCACTGTAGTACCCAGTGCTTCAGCGGGGATGGTGAAAACAATTGCTGGTTAACCATGTACTTCTTTTGGTGCCTGGGTGGGTCAGTTGGTTAAGTATCTGTCTTCAGCTCAGGTCATGACTTCAGGGTCCTGGGATCAAGCAAGCCCCCTTCAAGGGTCCCTGCTCAATGGGGAGCCTGCTCTCCGTCTGCCCCCAATTCATGCCCTCTCGCTCTCTCTCTTTCAAGTAAATAAATAAGTAAAAAAAACAAAAAAAAAACAAAAACAAAAACATGTAAACATCTTTCTCTCTCCCTCTTCCCTCACAAGGTTTCTGGTCGGGTAGTCAACCACATTACATGGTGGTACAGGAGTCCAAGAAAGGAAAAGTGGTAACTGTCAGACATCTTCAAGTTCAAGCCTTTAATCAGCATAGCATTTTTAAACCATACAAGTCCAAAGCTATCTCCTGGATTCAAGAGGAGGAGGGCAGATTCCATCCCCTAACGCAAGGAGCAGCAAAGTATTTGTGGCCAAGTTTAACCCACCACTGGGGCTGTGTTATTATTAAGCCAGTAGCACGCTTGAAGCATCAATCTTCAGTGACGGAGATGAGACAGAAATGAGGGGGGATAAGACAGGAAAAAAAAAAGGTGGGAATGGCCATGACAAAGCAAGTAGGTTCTATACCAAAGACAGGAAGGAGCAAAGGAAAAAACTATTTTAGTGCTGCAAACTAATCCAGCAATAACCTACAAGTACAGCTTTAGAGTTTCACTGAAATAAAACCAAAGACCAGTTCCAGCATTATTAGATGCATGATAGCCAAGTTTCACAGCCTTCATGAGCCTCGTTTTTTTCAACTGTCAAGTAGAGAACACAGTGTCTACCTCTTCAGGTCTATATGAGTATCAAATAAGGTAATGGAGCTATAGAAATCTGCCTTTCTCCTGAGTGGGGCTTCTAGTTGGGGTTTTCTTTACCTTTTTGTTTGTCTTTGAAGACCATTTTGGACTCAGGAAAGATTAGCTATTCAAAGGGTAGTTGCAAGCGTAAGTTGAACCAAATGTGGCAGAGACCATGGGCTTGTCTTATGACAGGACAGTTATGTATGTGTCTGTGAGAGTTTTGAGGGCCTGCAATACTGAACAATCAAGGGCTTCCTAAATATACAAATCAGAGGCTAGAAGCCCCTGGTGTTCTTGGAAAATTCAGTCATCTGGAAGTATACTAATAAGGGTTGGCCTAATTATGTTCTCATTACCTGCTTTTGTACCTCTGAGCCTCTTGACTACCAAAACTGGCAACAGCCCTCTGCAACATTTTTAAACATACAAATTATAAATACCATCACTTGTCTATTTAAAAAATTCTGTGTTGAGGGGCTATTACTTGCCAAGCATTACACACAGCTGTGAAAAAGACAAAAAGCCCCTCCTCGTGAATATATAAACACATTAGGCATTTTATTCAATTATCACTATAGTGTTGTACATTGTAATCATCTTTTTTTTTTTAATTTTTATTTTTTATAAACAAATTTTTATCCCCAGGGGTACATGTCTGTGAATCGCCAGGTTTACACACTTCACAGCACTAACCATAGCACGTAATCATCTTTTTATAAGTAAAATTTTTGGGAAATTTTTAAGAAACCTGTTATGGTAGGCTAGAAGAGCAAATGATAAAACACAGATGACAATGAAACTATGAAAACTTCCTCCCACAAAAACCACTTTCAGTGGAGTCAGAAGTTTTTAACTTAAGCCTATTTTCATTGAAGAATGCAGCACCCTGAACAATCCATTACAATCACTGTTTTAATACTGTTGTCTTTAAAATCACTTCAGGTATTTGTTAGGTGATGCTGACATCCCACAAAGCAATGTAAACTGAAAAGAAATGGTAAAAAAAAAATAAATAAATAACAAAATGCAAATCCTCATGATCCCGTTGTAATATATCGACCTCAGGAGTCAGCCTTTTTCTCCATCTTCTGGTGAATGCTGGAAATCTAACTAGGAACTCAATCTGATTAGCTGGGTTGGGTACGCAGCTGAATACAGTATGCTTTATCAATAAGATTTTAATGATGCTGCCACCCAGAAATTCTAACCTATCTCAAATAAATAAATAAATAAATAAATAAGCAATGATTTTTTAAAATGCCAGGAAAATATCACAAAAAGCTTTCCAATCTAATTATTCAACACATATTTACTGAACATGTTTTATCTAACTAAGCACCAAGAATACAAAGATGAGCAAAACATTATCTAACTCCATAAAGTCATCAAAATCTAATTGCCAAGAATATCAATTCTGGATTTTGTTTTGTTTTGTTTTCCAGCTTTACTTATGGTAAAATTGTCATCTACTGTCATATAAGTGTAAAATCACCACATCATTATGTGATGATTCAAGACACATATGTATTATAATATGATTACTGTAATAAGGTTAGGTAACACCTTCATCACCACACATAATTGACATTTTTTGTAAAACATCTGAAATTTACTCTTAGCAACTGACAAGTATGTAATACAGTATTGTTAACTATAATCACCATTCTGTGCATTATATCCCCATGCCTCTTCCTCTTACAACTGGAAGTTGTATCAAAGTATCTTTGATACTTTGACCAGTATCTCCGTATGTCTCCCATCCCAGGCCCTGGCTACCATCATTTTACTCTGTTTCTGAGAGTTCAGCCTTATTAGATTTCACATATATGTGAGATCATACAGTATTTGTCTTTTTCTGATTTACTTAACTTGGCACAATGCCCTCAAGGTCCATCATGTTGTCACAAATAGGATTTTCTTCTTTTTCATAGCCAAATAATGCTCTATTGCATATGTACATATACCACATCTTCTTCATCTAGGCATTTACCAATGGACATTTCAGTCTTTTCCTTATCTTGGCTATTGTGAATAATGTTGCAATAAAAATAGGGATGCAGATTATGTCTTTGAGATAAAGATTCAATTTCCTTCAGATACTCACTCAGAAGTGAGATCACCAGATCATTTCATAATTCTATTTTTAACTTCTTTGAGGAACCTCCATACTGCTTTCTATAGTGGCTGTATCAATTTACATTCCCTTTACTAGTGCACAAGAGTTCTTTCTCTACATTTGTTATCTCTTAACTTTTTGTTAATAGTCAATGAATATTAATTTTATTTCTTTTCTCATAAGACAAGCTGAGAAGCCATATATAAGACAGTCTATAATTTGGGGCCTACAACTGCACAAACGTCTTCTATTTATGCCATATTCAGTGTAATACAGAGATCTTTTTAGTTATATGGGTTCTTCTAGATCCAAAATAATGTCACTGAAGTCACTGGATTAATTGTGTTCACGTTTCACATACTCCCTGCAGTATGAGTCCTGCAAGGTCATAAAACAGGTGTTCTGACTCGAAATCCACCTCTTTCTCGCTACTTGTAACATCCCTGAGAATACCTAGTCCATATTACACTCCAGTGATCAATGGCCACATGAATCTCTCATGTTAAAAATCAATGCAATCGGTATTTTTGTGACCCACATTCACATATATTTTGTTTGTAATCTATAGTATTCTTAACCACTTAATTGGTTTTTGGTTCCCACCATTAATACAAATAATGAAGAGTTAGTTATTTCCACAAACGCTAAACTATGGAGAAATACTACTTCATTCTGCATCTCTAATAAACACTTTGAAATAAACATGGTCTCTTACCACATTCTTGAACAAAACTATATAGTGAAAAAATAAATACGAATTGTTTTAAACACAGAGAAAGTTGATCCAAAAAGGCTACACACTGTATTATTCCATTAATATAACATTTCTGAAATGACAAGAGTTTGAAAATGAATTATGTATTAGTGGTTTCCCCAGGTTAAGGATGAGGTAGATGGACAGAAGGGAGATAGATATGGATCTATGAGGGCAATTTATGTATCTTGTGGTGATAAAACTATTCAGTATCTTGACCAACCTACATGAAAAAATTATGTATAACTAAACACACTCATACATACACACAAATGAGTATAAAACTGGTGAAATCTGAATAAGATTTGTAGATTATATCAAAGAAAATGTCCTAGGTGCATTACTGAATTCAAATTTTCCAAGATGTTAGCACTGTGGGGGAAACTGGGCAAAGGATTCACGGAATTTCTGTATCATTTGCATATGAATCTACAATTAGCTCAACAAAAACTTCAATTAAAAAAATAAAGAGAGCATGTTTTCATAAGAGTACCAACATGAAATGACATAAAATAAAAGGTATTCATATAAAGTATATAAACATGAAATATTAAAATTATATAAGGAAGGACGGCTGGGTGGCTCAGTGGGTTAAGCCTCTGCCTTCGGCTCCGGCTCTCTGCTCAGCAGGGAGCCTGCTTCCCCCTCTCCCTCTGCCTGCCTCTCTGCCTACTTGTGATCTCTCTCTCTGTCAAATAAATAAATATAATCTTTAAAAAAAAAACATAAGGAAAACCAACTTAAATATTTTTAAAATGTTGCAGTAACAAAGGGACAAAGAGCACTTTGAAAGTAAATACCAATATAAATAGCATTTTTAAGCTGTACGATCTATTTTCTTATTCCAATACCCATATTTTCTTTTGGAAACAATATGCTAAGCCAAATTTTCAGAGCAACTCCTAAATCCAGCCAAGCCCAAACTTGCCTTTAAGAACAGAAGCAATGCTGTTAAAACAATTCATCCCTTGAACTAAACACATAACTCCTACTGCCAACAATGAGGCATGTTTAAATGTGGTTGCATGGATTATGAGGTGAGAGAGAAGTCCGGGAAATTAATTACAGGAGCACAAAAGATTGGAATGGATCAAAGTATGTTTTAAATTCTAAATCTTTTATGGAGGTCTCTCTTTTAATATGCTAATCAAGACAAGACAAAGAAGGTCCTAAGAAGATCCCACTTAAATATGTACCTGTCCAAATACAGGACATGTCTGCCTAATCCAGTGCCTTTAAACCAAGTTTGCCTATTCAGTTACCTGGCCATCAACTCTCTACAATGAAACCTCAATCATCTAGCATTAGTCTTAATAACTACATTAATTCTATTAGTGTAACTATTATGTCCCAGTTCACTTGAGACATTCCTAGAAGTTTACACATGTTGTTCCAGCACTATTACATAAACAATGCCCCCTTTCACTGTCAAATCGTTCCTGTTTGAACAATATTTTGTAAAGTTACATTATCTATTATGGTGGCCCTGCTTTTTCATGCTGACCTATATTACCCAAGTTTGGCATTCACCTATTTGGTGGGAAAGTACTGAGTTAAAAGAAATCAAACTAGGGTGGTAACATGGTAGACCAATTCATTTATTAAAATAAACTAAAACTGTATTATTTTGAATAAAATTCTATACATATACTATACTATATATACTATACTATATACACTATATATATATATATATACTATTCTATATATATACTATTCTATATATATACTATACTATATACTTGTTAGCACTAGCATCTATCCCATTCCCAAGCCTATGGACCTAAATAATTAAAGGTGATAAATGTTCAAGCTCTCTTGGAGAACCTTTGGAAAGACTATTTACAAAGTTAGGGAGGTTTCTTTAACTTGACAGGAAAAGTCGCGATTGAAATTTCATAGACAATGCTTAGAATGTGTTTTGTAAAGACTCTTTAAGGAGTGCCAAAAACCTACTGAATACAAACAATGTCCTTTTCTAGGTAGGTAAATCAGGTGTGTTACCTTTCCTTGGCCAAAAATACCAGTTTCCACACTGGCACAGAGAGATGTGGCAGAAAATGTGAAAACACACAAAAATACTGGCAAGAATAAGACTTCTCTGATCTACGGGTTTCACAAAGCTGCTCACACCTTTCTCGGTTAATTCAGGATTATTTCTCATGAACATGTCTGGCTCAGAAAGCATCCCATAGACCCACTTGCTTTATTACACTAGCCTGTGAAATCCATTCTTTGATCTCTTGATGTGCTTACATTACTACTACAAAGAATAAACATAGGAGTTATTCTTAGAATACTATACAGAAGAAAAAAAAAAGAATGACTGAAGGTTTTGGTATGGATTTCACATAGTTACGTCTTATTAAATTCATCACAATATAAGCAGTTAGGATCAGTCCTACTTGATATGCAATGTGAAACAAATAACTCTACCATTTGGCTTTTATGTCTTGTCCTCTATTAGCTTAGTCCAAATAGTCAAGGCTTCTAAAATCACTTCTACTTCCTCTGTCAAAGCCTACCTGCAGAAGAGGTTATAATCATTCATACCATACCACAGACATTCAAGAAGACTTAAGGAATAACTCCTCCCAGGAATTTAATTATATATATTTTAATAGTGATAGAGTTTTGAGTTTTTATCAGTATAATTTTAAGGATCAAAGTGACAATACAAAACATCCAGTGGACCTCAGATGCTTTTGTGTTTTGTAATATGCTGTCCACTGTTTACATGTAAATTCTCTGGTACAGGTCTTGGCATATGGTAAGTACTGTATAAATGCTGAATTTTTAAAATTCTGTAAGAGTACCACATAATCATGACAAGATACCTAGTTCACTTAAGTGTAAATTAGCTCTGAATGCATTTCAAAAGTATGTAACTTCCACACATGCTAAGCATCAAAAAAAAATCACTTCTGCATCTTATATGTAGTTAACTTCTCTCTCCACAGTGTCCCCAAGATTATCTTTTCTTGTATTACTATTGGGTATATCCTCACTAAAATTCTGCAATACTTTGAGAAATCACACATTTTATTTTCTGTTCTTCAACCTAAGGTCTGAACTATTTAAATGAAAAATTAATGATATAACTTGCGATTGTCAAAATATGATTTACTTTAACCCACTGAGCCACCCAGGCGCCCCGAATATGATTTACTTTAAAGCATATAAAATGGCATAAAGATAATACTGTTTTCTAAAAATCAATTCTGTATTATATAAATTTAATTTCAAAATTATCCTCAATACTTTAAAAAGCCAAACTACATCACAACTAATTTTACCAAATAACTAAGTTAGCATGTATTTAGATAAATAAGTATTTTTTTCCATAAAAAGAGAGGAAGAATTGAGAGAAAAATAAAAGTCAAGAGGATGCTAAAATAATGTATTTTATATATATATGTGTGTGTGTGTGTGTGTGTGCATATATATATATCTGTGGTGTAAGGATACATCTAAATTGCTTCTGATCACTTATATCTTTTTGAAACAATACACATATCTATAACAATCAGGACCAGCTCTAGCTGGTTCTTACAGACAGTCTCCGCAAACTGTCCGTTGCCTGGTAAATTAAAGTGATTCATCAATGTCATTGCTGCTGCAAATACACAAGATCAGCTAGTGGAGATGGATACAAAGTACAGAAAAGGTGCCAGCTGTGTTGGAGGCTTGAATTTTTTTTTCCAGACAGGATATACACTTCATACATGATGAAGTCTATCAAATCTGATTTCTGTTTTGTTATGTTGTCAGAAATCCTTTTTATTAAAATCTTTCTAAGAACGATAGCTGAAGTCCCTGAAAAAGACACAGCACATTAAATATCCTTAATAGTTATCTGTATTTTCTTCCAAAGTCAAAACTAAATCAATTAAAAATATAAACAGATATTCATGTGCAGAGGGAAATGACAAGAGGTGATAAATTCAAAAAAGGGAAAAAGAGATCATGGGAGAAAATGCACCAGAGAAGTTTAGTCTTACATTTAATTTTTCACATATTTAAGTGGCAAAGGGATGAAATCAAATGTTTTGAACTACCTGGTTTTAGTAATACCAGACCAGGAAATAATAGCGTCAAAGAAATATTTAATAACATTTGTCTTATTTATCCATCATTATTATGGTGATTTTCCACAGATTCACTTTCTGAATTAGATTCAGATTTCTAATGCTTCATTCAGTAAGTTTTGGAACATGGCGCTTTTCAAAGGTGTTGTTTTAAATACAAAAGTAACACTAAAACAGGTCCCATCATAATCCTGGACCCAAAATAATTTTGTTTCTCAGTATCCGAAGTATTTGAATAACATTTCATATGTCATATACAAGTAATAGGACCTAAAAAATCCTCACTTGTATTTCAAGTGAATAGCAAGGCATAATTTTTATTGAAAATAATTTAAACTCATAAGTGTAACTGTGATTGGAGTTTGGGTGAGTTACCTAGACTAATGATGTAGATTTGAAGGCATCTACATATTTGTAATAACTAGAATAATGAGAAAAATGATTCAGAAAGTGTGATTATCTCAAGCCAGTTAAATGTTTAAGGAATGAATACCTGTTTACTGGATATCTGCAACTGATGTTCCATCTAAAAAAGTCACTTGAGGAGCGCCTGGGTGGCTTAGCCATTAAGCATCCAACTCTTGATTTTGGCTCAGGTCATGATCTCAGGGTGATGAGATCAAGCCTTTGCACGGGGTTCCACACTTAACAGATGTGGCTTCTCTCCCTCTCCTTCTGTCCCTCTCCGCACACTGTCTGTCTCTCTCTCTCAAAGAAATAAATCTTTAAATAACAAAAATTTTTTTAAATTAAAAAGTAACTTGATAAAAACAGAATCAATCAAGTCCTGCCAAACCTACTCCTTCTATATTTCTAATTGTGTTTTAAGGCCCCAAACACAGGAACTATCCACAGCATCTTCTTTCTCATCAACCCCCAACAGTCAGTGAATCCTATAGATTTTCCTCCTAAATTGTTCATCTCTCCCCATCCCTATGTCTGCATCTCTAGTTCACATTACCATCATTCAGCCTACGCTATTCAGATAGTTTCTACCTTGTCTGTCTGTGGTCTTGCTGACTCAGGTTGAAGCCAGAATTAGTCTTATAAAATGCCAACTTCCGACTCCTTTTCCTGAACCCTTCAATAACCTCTTTTGGCCTGAGGCTAAATTCCAAACCTTTCGTTAGGCATAAAACCGCAGATCACCAACCTCATACCTCACCAATATGACTCCCTTTTCCATCACTAGCAGTATACAAACACATTTATAGACACCCTTTAGTCTAAACATACTACTCAGTTTTTATTTATTTAAAAAGTGTTCTAGGGCGCCTGGGTGACTCAGTGGGTTAAGCCGCTGCCTTCGGCTCAGGTCGTGATCTCGGGGTCCTGGGATCAAGTCCCGCATCGGGCTCTCTGCTCAGCAGGGAGCCTGCTTCCCTCTCTCTCTCTGCCTGCCTCTCTGTCTACTGTGATCTCTCTGTGTCAAATAAATTTAAGAAATCTTAAAAAAAAAAAAAGTGTTCTAGCCCATGCATAATAAACTACTCCTGAAGAAATCAAGACCCTGTGAGGTTATCACTTGCCTTTATTATATAGCTAGTTAGCTATGTAATTAAAGCCAGAGCTCCTCACCTTACACTTAATATCTTATCCCTATTTTATTGTTAAAACCATTTTTTAAATTTAGCAGCAGAAATCTCTTTTATAAATGATATCTTAGGTGGAACTTGAACATGCCCATCTGAAAAATGAGATGATCTGACTGTTGCAGTTTTGTGGCTGAACAATGTAAAAAAACACCTCCTTACCCTGGAATCTCTTGGGCTATTTAAAAAACCAAACACATGATAATAAAATAGTACGAACTCCAACCATATGTAGAAATCCTTCTACTCTTTCCTTCTTTATGTCTTACCTCCAAAAAGAAGAAATATATAGGAACACATCTAGCATCCGGCAAAGTACTTCTGAAGTTTAACTGACAAACAAGCCACCTGATAGTGGAGAAGGATCTGCTAAAAAAGCACATTTTGATTTAGTAGGCCAGAGATGGAGCCTGAGAGTCTGCATTTCTAACAGGTTTCCAAGTGATGCAGCTCTTTTGTATCCACGGTCCACCTCACATCTGAGTAGCAAGGGTCTGTGTAGGGTAAAAGTTCTCCTTTCTACCAACTTATTCATATCTCTTCAGGAAATAAAGGTAACAAATTTTATCCATCAGAATTCTTCACAAATGGGTGGATGTCATTCATTAAATATTATCTATACACATACAACACACACATATCCTACACACATTGCAAAGTCTGTCTTCTGAAACTTCAGCACCCTAATCCTTGGCAGGCTCCCATCGCTGCACCTGCCTTCTCGCTTCCTTCATTTCCATGTGGTAAAAGCACTTGGACTGTGGTCCCATAATAGAGGGATCTCAAAGATTAGGTCTGGGGCAAGAGTTATAGACTTTCACCTTAGCCTCCATGCTTGTGAACTGCACAACCTGAGCCTGACTGTACATCTTTTGGATTTGTTTCACTAAAACAGATGTACTTCTTAACAAAGAACGCTTTCCATTGTGCTTCTTCCAGAAAGTTCTATACTTGGGGAATTAATTGGAAGGTGCCCGGCCTATTATTAAAGTAGATTCTTTAATCCCCATTTAACCACCAGCATCTTGGGTCTATTTCCCACTGTCAAATACAGCACAGAAGAGTGAAGAGTTTACAAACTCCCTAACCATCTCCCTAACTACTAAGCTTAGTAATTAGGAACACCTGACATATTCTACTCTATAAACATACTTTCAAAATGTGTATTTACTATCCAAGAGCCAAGAACATTGATTTTTAAAAGTGCACATGCACCAAAAATAAATAAATAAAAGTAGGCATGCACAAGTATTACTGCATATTTTTCAACTGAGATCAACTGTTTTTTTCCTGAACTACAGGAAAGTCAGCTTATGTTGAAGTCTGTATAGTCACTGCGTACTCACCCATCATTGATCTTGCTGCTATGCTAAAGACAGAATATAACTAGTTATACTTTGTATAAATAAGCAGGCCAAGAGCATCCTTTTCCCAGTCAGTATGCTTAAGAAATACACTTACAATGATAGAACTTTCATTTACTAAATGCTCACCCAAGTGAAAGACACTGAAAATGCTTTAAAAAGAAAACATTTTTTATAGCTGGCTTTGTAAAGAAGGGCTACAGTGTAATATGGTATTGTTAATGATAATGCTTCGCTAGCTGAGTGTTACATTCAATCTATTTCTTGGGAACAATGCACTTGCTTTGAAGAATTTTTATATAACTCCTATCTAATCATTTTTAAGTAACCTATTTCCTTTGATAGAATTCTATTCATCCAGAAGAAATAATGTAAAAAGAAAAATATAGCACTTAAAACATTAATTCACGACACATTTCTTTAAAATTAATGAGCTTTTTAAACTGGAATTCTTACTCATCTTTCTTCCCTTAATAATAAATCTGTCAAAAAAATTTGCATAACTGTGCAATCAAACACAAATTGAAAAACCAAGCACAGGAATGCCCTATTAGAAAGAGTAAAATTAGAATAAAACGTTAACATTCCTGGAGAGGATTCTTACTACAATATTCAAAACTCTCTGTAAAAGATAAGGTAAGATTCACAGAAGATAAGGGATTCTTTTAATCTCTCTGGACCTCAGTTTCTTCCTTTGTAAAATTAGGAAAAGGTTCTAAAGATTCTCTCTAAAGCCAGATAGTTCAAATGTAAGAGTTTACTTTACCCAAGACTGAATTAGCAAGACCTCTGATAGTGTCTTTGTTGCTTATCAAATCCAGTGACTTAGCTGGATCTTCTAATGTAATGTTCTTCTTTAGGAAATACAGATACTTTCCATTGTAATGATCTAGCAACTATAAGCCTAGATTCTGTTAGAAGAACTGGGAAGTCCACAAGGCATTCATTTTTTTTGAACAAATATTTATTAACCACTATGCCAACTGGTTCTATCTTAAACTCACTGGCTTTACTGTCCAGTGTGTTCTTAGGTGCTCACCAGTGATCCCATTAGTCCATCCCTCTCCAGCTCACCTAGATGATAGACTGACACCTTTTCCTCTCCCATCAAACCTCTAATACCTTCCACATTCTCACTCTCAGATTTGTCTCTCACTAAAAGCAGAAGCATTTTGGAAACAACATCCCCTGACGTCAAGCCCCATATCTGCAACGCACTCGCCCTTATGCCCTCATAGTTCTCCTTCCTTCCCATTACTAGCATAAACCTTCATGTGCCTATCGAAGGGCAATTCTTCCACGTTTGTACTGTGTTCCCTCCCCTCTCAGCTATTCAGTGGCCTCACTCCAGAAATAAGTGTGCCCTTTCTTCACGAAACAGTTAATTTCATCTCCTTTTCTGGAGCGTTCCATCAAATTATTCCCTGCATGCATAATGTATTCAGTCTTACAAACAAATGAAAAATCCCTTAATCACTGCCTCTATCTAGCTATGGCCCTATTTTCTCCCCTCTTTTTGTAACAAAACTTCTCAAAGGAGTTGCTCATATTTGCTGTCTCCAATTCTGCTTCTTTCATTTTCTCTTAAACATACTCCAATCAGTTTTGTTTTTTTTTACCACCACCATTTCAAGGCTGCTTTTGTCAACAGAACGGATGAACTCTATATTAGTAGGACTACTGTTAAATTTAGTTCTCATCTTCTTTACGACCTATCAGCAGCATCTGTCTGAGTTGACTAATCTCTTTCCTGACTCATTTCTTTCTTTACTTGGCTTCTGGTCCAACACACTACTGGTTCCCCTGCTCCTTCCTTGACTTCTTCTTCCTCACCTCTTCCACAATCTCTACATGTGCACACTCCTTTTACTTTCGTTCTTGGACCTCTCCTCTTTCTTATGCATACCCCTTGCCAGGTGATCTCACCTAGTTCCAACCTTTAAATGTCAGTTGTATATCTCATGCTCTAAAATCTATATTTGCAGCCTACACTTAGACCCTGAAATCCAGATTCACATGGATCCTACTCAATATTTCCATTTGGATGTTTAACAGGCATCTCAGCCTAAACGCATTCCAAAGTAAACACCTGGTTTTCCCCAAATACCTGCTCAGCTCACAAAGCTCTCCATCTCAGTAAATGTCAATTCCAGCTTTACCACCCATTAAATAAGGCAGTCATCCTGAGGTCCCTTTCTCTCTTACCTCACATCAGCAATTCAATATGATTCTACTACCACTGCTACCACTCATCAAAGCCACCATCTGCATTCTCTTGATCACCCTGCTACAAAGTTACTTCCTACACTGAAGCCAGGGGGTACCTGCTAAGTTAGATCTTCCCACTCCTGTTTAAGAACATTCAAGTCCTTTCCTATATCCCACAGAATAAAAGCCAAAGCCCTTACAAAGGCCTTCATAATCTAATTTCCCCTATACACATATTGGGCCTCATCTCTGCCTGCCAAGAGGATTTTTCACTTTAAATTTTCTTTGTCTGAACCATCTTCCCATAAATTTGCTGCCCAAAGATCTCTACTCAAATGTCTGTCACCCTGTCAGAAAGACCTTCCCTGAACATCTTATATAAAAATGCAACCACTACTGCACTCCCATTTCTCCTTATGCAGCTCTACTTTTCTCCTTAGCGCTTGTCACTGCCAGACATATGATATATTTTACCCTCTTTGGAGTTAAGAATTCAAAACTCTCCAAAACTCTCAATTAACTCTGCATTAATTTGCAGTTAAGTCAGATATGGAGTATTTTGGTAAACAACTATCTAATAAAATTAAATATTTAATATACTTTATTCAGGATTAAAGCTACTTTCACTTTGTTTTTGTGTTCTTATAAAACCTTAAAAAGTCAATCCTCCACATTCATTTAACTATATAAAGTCTCTCCCTTTTTTTAGTGATACAACATTAAAAACAACAAATGACATAAACAAAATAAAAAGTATAAAGTCCCTTAAGATGGATTTATCAACTTTTTAAATATTAAAGCAGTATTAAAATTTTTTTGAAGTGAAAATAGTTTATTAGACACTCAAATGCATTCACTTCCATCATATATTTAAATAAACATGACAAAATGAAATAAATTCAATAAAGTGACAGGATACAAAATTAATATACAGGTATCAGTTGCATTTCTATACACCAGTAAATAGCAGAGAAATTAAGAAAACATCCCATTTACAAATGCATCAAAAAATAAATAAATAAAATACCTAGGAATAAATCCTAAGCACCGAAGCAAACTATAAAACACCGATTAAAGAAACTGAAGATGACACAAACAAATGGAAAGATATTCCAAGCTCATGGATTGGAAGAATCAATATAGTTAGAATGTTCATGACTACCCAAAGGAAACTATAGATTCAATGTAATCCTATTAAAATATCAACACTTTTCACAGAACCAGAACAAAGAGTCCTCAAATTTGTATAAAATCACAGAAGACCTCAGATAACCAAAGCAATCCTGAGAAAGAAGAACACAGCTGCAGATATCACAACCCCAAATTTCAAGGTATACTGCAAAGCTATGATAATCAAAACAGTATGGTATTTGCACAAAAATAAATACATAGATCAACAGAATAGGATAGGTAGCCCAGAAATAAACCCATATTTACATGGTCAATTACTCCACTACAAAGGAGCAAGAATACATAATAGGGAAAAGACAGCTTCTTCAAATAGTGCTGGGAAAACTAAACAGCTACATAGAAAAAAGTGAAATTGGGCCACTTTGTTACACCGTGCACAAAAATAAAGTCAAAATGGATTAAAGACCTAGCTGTGAGACCTGAAGCCATTAAACTCCTAGAAGAAAACGTAGGCAGTAATTTCTTTGACGTTGGCTACAGAATCATTTTTCTAGATATGTATCCTCAGACAAGGAAAACCAAAGCAAAATGAAAAGCTTTTAACAGCAAAGGAAACCATCAACAAAACAAAAAGGCAACCTACTGAATGGGAGAGGATATCTGCAAATGATATATCCAGCAGGTGATTAATATCCAAAATATATAAAGAACTTATACAACTCAACACCAAAAAAAAAACCAAACCAAACAAACCAATTAAAAAATAGGCAGAGGACCTGAACAGACATTTTTCCAAAGAAGACATACAGAGGGCCAACATGCAAATGAAAAGATACTCAACTTCACTAATTGTCAGGGAAATGGAAATCAAAACCACAATGAGACATCACTTCACACCAGTCACAATAGCTAGTATCAAAAACACAAGAAGTAACAATTGTTGACAAGGATGTGTAGAAAAAGGTATTATTAGTGGGAATATAAATTGGAGCAACTACTATGGAAAACAATATAGAGGTTCCTCAAAAAAAAAAAAAAATAGTATTACCATATTATACAGTAATTACACTAGTAGGTATTTGCCCAAAGAAAACAAAAAAACACTAATTTGGAAAAATATAAGTACCCCTATGTAAACTGAGGCACTATTTACAACAGCCAATGTACAGAAGCAAGCAATCCAGATGAATGGATAAAAAATACATGTCATACACACACACACACACACACACACACACACACACACACACACACAAAATGGAATATTACTCAGCCATATAAAAGGATGAGCTCTTGCCATTTGCAACAACATGGACAGACCTAGAGGATATAATGCTAAATGAAATAAATCAGAGAAAAACAAATACTATATGACATTATTCATATATGTAATTTAAGAAACAAAACAAAAACACAAAGAAAGTAAGAGACAGACAAAAAACAACTGACTCTTAAATAGAGAAAACAAACTAGTGGTTGCCAGAAGGAGGGTGGGAGTGTTAATATAAATAAAGGGGATCAAGAACACTAATTATAATCTTGGTAAGTACTGACTAATGTATAGATTTGTTGAAATAATGTATCATGCACCTGAAACTAATATGACAATGTATATTAATTATACTTCAATTTAAAAGAAAATAAACAAAAAACTAATTTGTATATGGACACATCTGACAACCCAAAAAAATTCAGCTGCTTTTTGACTAATACTTGGCACGTGGGCACTTTGCAGTGAATATTTAGGATTTCAAAATGACAGGGTACCTGGCTGGCTCAGTCAATAGAGCATGTGACTCTTGGTCTCAGGGTTCTGAGTTCAAGCCCCATATACGGCATGGAGGCAACTTTAAAACAAACAAAAAAAAAAGACAATAACTTGTGGTAATTTTATTTTTAAAATTTTTATTTTTTATAAACATATTTTTTACCCCAGGGGTACATGTCTGTGAATCGCCAGGTTTACACACTTCACAGCACTAACCATAGCACATACCCTCCCCAATGTCCATTACCCCACCCCCTTTTCCCTCCCCCCTCCCCCCAGCAACCCTCAGTTTGTTTTATGAGATTAAGAGTCACTTATGGTTTGTCTCCCTCCCAATCCCATCTTGTTTCTTTTCTTCTTTTTCTACCTCCCTAGTCCCCCATGTTGCATCTCCACTTCCTCATATCAGGGATATCATATGATAGTTGTCTTTCTCTGATTGACTTATTTCACTAAGCATGATACCCTCTAGTTCCATCCATGTCATTGCAAATGGCAAGATTTCATTTCTTTTGATGGCTACATAGTTTTTCATCGTGTATATATACCACTCTTCTTTATCCATTCATCTGTTGATGGACATTTAGGCTCTTTCCATAGTTTGGCTATTGTGGACTTTGCTGCTATAAACATTCAGGTGCACGTGCCCCTTCGGATCACTACGTTTGTATCTTTAGGGTAAATACCCAGTAGTGCAATTGCTGAGTCATAGGGTAGTTCTATTTTCAACTTTTTGAGGAACCTCCACGCTGTTTTCCAGAGCGGTTGCACCAGCTTGCATTCCCACCAACAGTGTAGGAGGGTTCCCCTTTCTCCGCATCCTCGCCAGCATCTGTCATTTCCTGACTTGTTAATTATAACCATTCTGACTGGTGTGAGGTGATATCTCATTGTGGTTTTCATTTGTATTTCCCTGATGCCGAGTGATGTGGAGCACTTTTTCATCTGTCTGTTGGCCATCTGGATGTCATCTTTGCAGAAATGTCTGTTCATGTCCTCTGCCCATTTCTTGATTGGATTATTTGTTCTTTGGGTGTTGAGTTTAATAAGTTCTTTATAGATTTTGGACACTAGCCCTTTATCTGGTATGTCATTTGCAAATATCTTCTCCCTTTTTGTCAGTTGTCTTTTGGTTTTGTTGACTGTTTCCTTTGCTGTGCAAAAGCTTTTGATCTTGATGAAATCCCAATAGTTCATTTTTGCCCTTGCTTCCATTGCCTTTGGCGATGTTCCTAGGAAGATGTTGCTGCGGATGAGGTCGAAGAGGTTGCTGCCTGCGTTCTCCTCAAGGATTTTGATGGATTCCTTTCTCACATTGAGGTCCTTCATCCATTTTGAATCTATTTTCG
>PISX010010339.1:0-70897 GCA_004024625.1 Mellivora capensis
CTGGGCTGGGCGAGTACCTCTTCGAGAGGCTCACCCTCAAGCACGACTAGGAGCTCCGGAGACCAGCAGCATCCTTTGAGGGGGCCTCGCTGACATCCGTGCCTCAGCCTCTCTCTGCAGCCAGAGGCAGCTTTGTAACCACCCTGGAGCCCTCTCCCAAGCCCTGGACCAAATGGAAACAATAAAGCTTTTTGCAGCAAAAAAAAAAAAAAAAAAAAAAACATTGGCGGGACCATTTGGGGTTCGTGTATCCTCCCCAAACAGTATATCCTTGTGCACAAACTGAGATGGTCTGGCGACACTGGAAATAAATCGTTAGCCCTAAAATGCCAGGCCCGCCCTCTCTTGGGGATAATCTGGGGATGGAAAACTGCAGGGCTATCATTTTTTACTTTTCTCACCTTTGGAAATCAGCGCCAGTTTTGACCATGTCTGATGGAAGACATAGGAGCTTTAGATTAATCTTCCAATGACCAACTATGTGACTTTGGATTATGGCTTCATTTGAATGGTGGCTTCGAGTCCCTTAGCCCTGATTTCCTGCTGACTAAATTGTAAGAATATCTGCACCCCAGGACTGTTCTGAGACTCCAATAATGTATGCCGTGAGCCAGGCACTTGGGCTCCCCAAAGTTAGCCTTTTTCTTACTGATTGACTTTCTATTGTGAGTACGGCAAATATTTTCCTTTGTCCTTTGTTTTGGGAAAAGCAGTTTAATTAGACAAATCCATCAACACTTTCCTTTGTGGTTTCTGGATTATTTTTCTTTTCCATGCAGCGGTGGATTTTCCATGAAGTTGAAGAAGCTTATGCTTCAGGGGCTCCCATCTCTTCTGGACCAGACCCTAATTCTGTATTTGTAATTTTGTATTCTTTTCCCAAAAAGGGCCCCTCACATGATTTAAACTTCAGACTCCACAGAATATAGAATTGTCCTACTTAGAATGATCACCTTGCCCCAAATTAAGAAAATCTTTGATATGATTAACTTTATATCTTTTCACTTATTTTTATTTTCTAAGTTTTCAGTGCTAAAATGGATTATCATGATGTTCAGTCATTTTCTTCAGAGTTTATTTTTCTCAGATTTAAATAGAGCTGCATTGTTCATTCATTTGTTTATCCAAGTGCCTCCCTCCCCTTCTGCACCCAGCTGAGCAGTGAGGCAGGTTCAGGGGAAGGGACCGGAAGTGGGGACCAGAAGGCATCATGGTGGCGGCCATGGGGCTGCTGCTAGAGCAGGTGTAGCACGTTAGTTGCTGAGGGCTGAAACCGAGTGCCCTGAAACTACAGAAATGTACTCTCTCCTAGTTCTGGAGTCTAGGAGTCTGAAATCTCAATGTTGGCCGGACACCTGAAGGCTATAGGGGAGAATGTGTTCCAGGCTGTTCTCCAAGCCTCTGGTGTTGCTGGTGGTCCTTGGCTTCCCTTGGCTTGTGTAGAGATGTCACTCCAATGTCCACCTCTGTCTCCTTCTCTCTGTGTGTCTCTATGGTCTCTTTTCTTATACAGACCCCATCCTGTTGGACTAGGATCCACCCTAACGACCTCATCTTGATTACATCTGATCGGAGACCCGATTTCCCAACGAGGTTACATCCATAGGTACATGCAGTTAGGACTTCAGCATCTCTCTTTTTTTATTATTTTTTTAAAAGATTTTATATATTTATTTGACAGACAGAGATCACAAGTAGGCAGAGAGGCAGGCAGAGAGAGATGGAGAAGCAGGCTCCCTGCTGAGCAGAGAGCCCGATGCGGGACTCGATCCCAGGACCCTGGGATCATGACCTGAGCCCAGGCGCCCCAACTTCAGCATCTCTTTTGGGTGGGACACAACTCAACGCCCAACAGGGGGATCTGGAGCCTGATTTTTCCTCACCTCAGGTCCTGTGGCACAACCTTTGGGAGCACCTGTTCATTCAGGTGCTCTGATCGCACACTCTCAGGAAGGTGAAGCTCACGCCTCTGGGTGAATCTTTTCCTTTCGTTCTTTTCCTTCTTTACCCCGCCCCCCCAATCAGGCTTAGCAGTGATGAGTGCCAGCTCCTGAAATGAGTGCAGCATTTGAATGACAACCCCACGACAACACCGTGTCCTAGAGCATCAAAAGAGCCCCCAGAAGGTGCTCATCACTACTTGTTAAATCAGTGAGAGACCTTAGACAAGCTCCTTCACTTTTTTGAGACTCAGTTTCGTCATCAGTCAAATGGAGATCGAAAAGTACCTGCCTCAGAGAGGTTGGGTATATTAAATGGGATGATTAATGGACCTAATCCAGCCTGCATATATTACCTGCTCAAGCAATGTTAGCTAGAATAATCACAATAATGCACCATAACAAAGCATGGATAGGGGCGCCTGGGTGGCTCAGTGGGTTAAAGCCTCTGCCTTCGGCTCGGGTCATGATCCCAGGGTCCTGGGATCGAGCCCCACATCGGGCTCTCTGCTTCGTGGGGAGCCTGCTTCCTCCTCCCTCTCTCTCTCTCTGCCTGCCTCTCTGCCTACTTGTGATCTCTGTCTGTCAAATAAATAAATAAAATCTTAAAAAAAAAAAAGCATGGATAATACTCATGAATGATTAATATTATTAATAAATAATACTAGCAATCCTCCAAAGGCAGTTCATCCCACTTAGAATACAAGCCACAGTCCTCACTGTGTCTAGCTAGGTCACGTGTCCCCCAGCCTCTCTCCAACCCTCGCCCCTGCTCTCTGCTCAGCTGCACTGGCTCCCTCCTTGTTCCTCAGATACCCCATGTATGTTTCCATCTTGGGGCCCTTGACTTTCCTTCCCCCGTGCCTGGAAGGTTCTTCCTCCAGACAGCTGCATAATTCACTCCCTCACTTTCTGTAGATCTTTGCTAGAGGGTCACTTGGACATGGGGCCTTCCCTGAACTCCCCATTTCAGCGAGCATTCACATCACTCCCTGTGACTGTTTTCTCTACGTGTATAGCCCTTTCTCACAGACCCTGTAACACTTGTTTCTTCTCTCTCTCCTATCGGCCAGAATGTGTGCTGCATAAAAAGCCTTTGCCTCATTCACTGTCCCGTCCTTAGCTCTGCGGTAGTGCCCAGCATGTAGTTGGTCCTCCTAAATATTGCTGAGCCGAATGGACCCATAGAGCCATCCCACAGCCATCAAACACAGTTTCTTGTTACCTGTCTGGCTCCTTGCAGTGACGCTAGGAAGTGGCCAAACCAAGGATTCTTTCATAGATATGGCAGATGAAGCCCAGAGAGAAGCAGTTGGCCTGCCTAAGCTTATGGGACTAATCACTTGGGAAGCCGGGATTCCCAAGTAACTAGTAATTCGAGTCACAGACCAGGCTCCGAGTCCCATGCAGGCATGAGCAGCCCTCGAGGAATCACTGCTTCTCAGTCACACTGCGGTGCCATCTGTGGACGGGGGGACCAGCCCAGAGTCAGTGCTCACTCTCCCCCACCTTCTGATGAGCATGTCCAGGAGGATGTTCAGGACCAGTAACCCTCGTAGCCTCCTCCAGACAGCGGTGCGGTGTCTTCTCCTGGGAGCCCAGCAAGAGTGCGACGGAGACAGAAAGCCCTCTTTCTGGCTCTTTCTGGCTCTGCCCCGTCTTCCTGGACTAAGCCCAGGGGAGGAAGGTGGGAGGACAGTCTGTGGGCCTGGGCAGCCTCTGTGGCTTCAGGGTCCTCTTCCTGCTCCTCTCTGCTCTGTGCTCAGACGTCTCCTTGGCCAGAGCCCAGGGCTTCCTTGGAGGACACCCCTTGGAAGGTTGTCTCTAAATCCAGTGCAGTGAGGGAGCTTGGAAGTCCCTGTCCTCCTGGGGGGAGAGGGAGATGGGGACTCCCCGGACCCAGGCATAGGTGAGGTCGGGTTCCCTGCCTCTGCCTAGTGAACCCTCCCTCAAATGTCAGGAGAGTGACACTTCTTGAAGCACCAGCTTCTGGAGCCAGTTTCCTCCTCTTGGCTGAGGCCGCCCATCCCCTGCCCATGATGGCGGCATGGTCAGCTCCTGTCCGTCTCCCCCGCTGGACCGTGGACACTCGCGGAGTGGGGGCGGAGATGGTGTCCGACTCCTGCCACGTCCTGGCCCCCAGCACAAGGCTGGCAGTGCCGGGGTGCTCGCTTCTGAAAGTCCGAACGAGTAAGTGAATGTGGCGAGCTGAGTGCTTTGTCATGGGACTGGAAGTGGATCTGGTGCAGAGCGGGACAGTTGGGTGGGTGTCAGCTGTGGTCCCTTCTTCCTGGAGTCACCATGGAGTCAATGAGCTAAGTTCCAGACTGGACTCTTACACGAGAATCTATCTGGATCCTGACCCCAAGTTTGTAGTTTGTATCCTTTAAGAGTTTCACCTCCCCCCCCCCCTTTTTTTAAACTGTCCTAAATTGTTTATTAGGTAAGAATTCCGCAAACCTTCCTTCCGTCAGCAGTAATGGTGCAGCCGGAGCGCACTGCGCTTCTCCAGGCCGCTCAGGGAGGACCGCGCAGAGTGTGGTGGGACCTGTGACCCTTTCCAAGGCCACAGCTCCCATGGCCGGCAGAAGTCTGTCCTTGCATCTCCCTGTGCTTGTGGACCAGTTTGGTGATCCACGGGGTGTCAGGGTTTCCTCTGTTAACTTTATGGAATGGATCAGTGAGGAGAACCTCAAAGAATCCGTATGTGGAATCTTTGCCAACCTAGTAAGAATTCAGGACTCTGAGAGCCGCACAGCGGCCCCCAGCTCATTCCTCTGTAAGACTGAAGGCTTAGGATGGACTTCAACCAGTTAGCACCACGATGGACAGGCTTGCCTTGTAATTGGACCTTCTTCCTCATGCCCCAGTTAGAGAAAACTCAGGCCCTATGAAACCTGGATGCATTGTTGGGTTCCACCTCTATTTGTTGGCACTCGTGTCCAGCACTGTGCTAAGCCCTGGGAATGGAGGAATGAAGAAGAGACACTCCCTCACCCTCCAGGAGCTCTTCTCAGCACAGTGGAAAGGCAGGCAGTAAGCAGGTGGTCACAATGCAACGGGGTAGGTGGGGAGGAGAGGTCTCATAGACTGCCCTGGAGCTCTGAACCTGGACCTGGTGTCCCTGGGAAAGTCCGACGCTGGCACAGGAGGCCCTGGGGTCTGATGGGAATGCTCACAACATTCAGAGTTCTCTGACTCAGCCTACCCAGCTTCCCTTCGTCCTCCTTCGCTTCTAAGCCAGTTCTCAGGGTCTCCTTTGCATCCCTTAAGTGGGATGCCAATAAATTCCCTTTCTACTTCATCTGTCCAGAATGTGTCTCTTTGCAACCAAGAGCTCTGATTGGTACAGATTCCTCCATCTTGGCAGAGGAAGGCAAGCTTTCCAAATGTGGGACCTTTTATGCTAATACCTGAAGGGATGATTAATAGGCTAGATGGAGGGAGGGAGAGCTGGGAAGAGTAAAGAAGGCCTACAGACAGGAGCTGGAAAGAAAAAATATATAAAGAGGCAAACAGCAGGTAACTCCATTGTTAAATTAAGGAATTTGTATTTCCTTCTAGGAAAACTTGAGGCCACTGAAGGGCAGAGGAAGGACCAGTTTTACAACTGTGATCTGAAGAATGGACTGGAAGGAGAGTAAGATGAACTAGAGGACAACTCTTGTCAGTCACAATAGTTCAAGCATAAGACCGTGGGGGCTAGACTGGGCTGTGCAGTGGAGATGGCGATGAAGCCGCAGACTTCAGATAGTGATCATGGAAACCGAATGTGGGGACTGGTTGGGAAGGAAGGCTCAGGTTGGAGGAAGGGGGCCACATTCAGGGCCAGGAGGGGACAGGTTGGTATGGGGGAGCTTGAAGTACCCGTGGCACATTCAGATATGTCTAGAAGGGGCTGAACGCATCCATTGGTGACCTGGGAAGGTTTGGACTCAAAGCAAAGGTGTTCGGCATGTAGACAGACGTGGAACTGAGTGTAGAGGGGAGTCGAACAGTAGCATGTGTGCGGCAGGCTAGAGAGCCTTAAAAGGAGATGGAAGAAGCCAGAAGGCCAAGAAATTAACTGCTGAATGCTTTTGATAGGTCAGTTAAGACTGAGAAATGCCCCTGGATTCATCTGCTGATTGGCAGCTCAGGATGGAAGCGGCTCTCCCTGAGAAGTCGGAAAAACTACCGAGAAGGTAAAGCACAAGTTCACAGGTGTCAAAGGCCTCATGTGCGAGGCTCTCTTGCTAGGAAGGGACCATTTCTATTACCTTCTGCTATCAGGCCTTGGCTCCATTTTCAAAAATCAGCCAGAGGCGGCACCTGGGTGGCTCAGTGGGTTAAAGCCTCTGCCTTCAGCTTGGGTCATGATCGGAGTTCTGGGATGGAGCCCCCCCATCAGGCTCTCTGCTCAGCGGGGAGCCCACTTCCTCCTCTCTGCCTACTTGTGATCTCTGCCAAATAAATAAAATCTTAAAAAAAAAAAATCAGAGGAATGAAAGCTATCTTGCTTAAGATCACACTGCACAGTAGTAGTAGGGATGAATGCAGTGTTAGAATTTGAAAGGAACTTAAGACCTATGTCCAGGGGCACCTGGCTCTAGTCATAATCTCAGGGTCCTGGGATCAAGCCCCGCATCGGGCTGTCTCCTCAGCAGGGAGCCTGCTTGTGATCTGTCAAAATCTTAAAAACAAAACAAAAACAACAAACCTCACCTATGTCCAGATCCTGCCCCATAGGATAAACTTACTCATTTGTGATTGGGTTCAATAAATATGCTTACTGTGTAGGTCCTGTTCTAGGTGCTGGGTTAACAGTGAACAAAAAATTTCCATCTCCTCATAGGCTGGAGGGAGTCAGATATAAACACCCAGTCACAATAATGGTGGACATGGCGATATGTAAAGGAGGTTAAGAGGTATAACAAGGGCTGTTTTCATGGGGGAGGCAGGTTACTAATTAACCTGACAGTTGAGCCAAGGCTTAGGGAAGACTACAGGGTGAGGGGAGGAATGCATGGTACATCCCAGGAAGCAGGGCAGAATGAACAAGGGGCAGAAACAAGAAAATCTGATCAGATTTACTGGGTATCGGATAAGGACAGGACTAGATCAGATGTAGGACAGTGTAGGCCAAGGCTAGTGTTTTGACTTAGAAACCTACCTAGGCAAATGTTACAAGTCTAAATTCATAGTAATTCTTCATATATGTGTGGCTGCTACTTAAAGACACACACAACTCTATCAAGTATCACAATGTTTATTGATAGATACAAGTATATAAAATCAGGGCATGAACATGACTTGATAAATTAAGTAGACTTAATTTCAATACTATAATAAGAGGGACCAATTCAAATTCTCACCATTTGTTTCACACCCACAAAACCACTTCAAGGGCATTAACGATCTCTCAAAACTGATCAGTTTTGTGCAAGTAAACCATGTTTCTTTTAAAAAGACTTGTGCACTTGCCCAGGCTCAAGGATATTAAAACCTAGCACATAAAGCCCATTACTAGAGGTAGAAATACAGGCAATATACTATTACGGCAACAACCATCAATTACAGTTAAGAATTTTTCTGTAACAACCAAATGGATAATCAAATATTGCAACAACTCAAGTATTACTGAGCAAAGTGCATTTCTACAGTATTCAGTGTTGCTATTCAGTTTTCTAACTTAAAAACAGCCTATGGTAACTGGCAGCAAAGAAGGTCCTTGCAATAGACTGCCTCTGCTTGAGAACTCAGGATGTAATTATTGCATGCTGCTAATACACTATCTAAACATTAAAGATACTCCTAAAATATTTGATGGTAGACTATGATTAAGACATTACACTACAAAAAAACCTTATGCAGAAGGAAATCCTAACTGACGTGCTTCTGCTTTAAATATTGTGAAAACATTACAGCGGAATGAATTTTCGCAGTGGTTAGGTCAGATGCAGTTACGTCATAGCAACAGTATGTTTTGCACAATTTAAGGCTTTGGCTGGTTCTTTAGTCAGCTTCTTCCTCGGACTCCTCTTCTTCAGCAGTTTCTAGCCAAGTTAGCCACTGATTCACCTGTGTGAAATTTGTGATTCCACAAAATTAAGCCACACTTACACAAGACAGAAAAACTCAAACCAATAGTTGATTTATCTAGGATAGAGCTACCAAACCCACTAAAGGAGAACTTTTAAGTAGTCTATACCTTTTATGATTGCAAAAGCCTTCAGGACATATTGCTAATTATTACTTGTCTACTGGCTGGGAGTTACTTTTAAAAAGGTGTGGACAAGTTGTACTTGGGAAGCAATTTACAGTCCGTGAGCCTGGGTGTCATTCTGACACTGCTTCCAGTTACCTCTCAGGTTCAGTAAGGGATAGGGGCTTCTCCCAAACCTAAGTTTAGCAGGACTGGGGAGAAAGAGGGGAGAAGATTCCTAGAAGCAGATTTCCAACCCCACCTCAGGATTGCTCAGATTTCCCAAGGATAGGGCTAATGATAAATGCTTCACGGATGCTCCTCACAAAGACACTGTAGAGACCAGTGTTTCTCAAAGCCTGATCCCCTGGAAAACCACAGATCCACTAAATCTAACTCTCTGAAACCTGGTTTTAAACCACTCTGTGGGTGATCAATGTACAGTGATTTTAAAATCCCCAGAAGTGGGGCACCTGGGTGGCTTAGTCGTTAAGCATCTATCTGCCTTCAGCTCAGGTCATGATCCCAGGGACCCTGGGATGCCCTGCCTTGAGCCCCCTGTTCTTTGGAAAGCTTGCTTCTCCCTCCCTCCTCCTCCTGCTTGCATTCTCTTTCTTGCTTGCTGTCAAATAAAGAAATCTTTAAAAATAAAACCCCCAGAAGTATAAAGCTCTTTGCCTAGGGATAGAATGCCACTAAGATCTAAAACCAAGGTGTGAAAAATAAGAAGTGATCTCTCCTTTACTAACATTAAAAAAAAAAAAAAAAAAGCTTAAATCCAATCTTGTGTAATCATTCACAACCTAAGTATATTTCTAAAATGCTAACCATCAATAACCTCTTACATATCACTAGATTGAAGCCTTTCATCATTCATCACTTCATGGCTCTCCCTCACTGTGCTAACTGCTGACTTTACCACAGCTGCCAACAGTACAGAAGGAGAAGTACAGATAAATCTAAGTATTTAATGAAGAGCCTTTAAAACTGAACTATAAGATGCAAAATACCACGTAAACTGGGGGGGGAACCAGACTAAAATTTACCTGGAACAAAGCCTTGCCTTTCCCAGGAAACTCTTGGGTTATATCTTCTTTCCAAGCCAAGAAAGCTTCTTCTTCAATAATTTCCATGTCATAAAAGTGAACAAAAAAGCGGAGTAACATGCCTACAAGACAGTATGCAATCCCGTTATCTACTGCACTGTTGGGAGACATGGCCCCCACTCACCGTCCTTCTCCCACTCACCTTTGGGGAAGTTGCTGTTGTAGCAGTGCACCTGAAGAGCATACAGGGCACTGACTTGCAGATCAACGTGATCATGAAGGAATTTCTGCATTACTGGCTTGAAAGAAAGAAGCAGTTGTTTTTCCTGCTCTAACTGTTCTTTGGAAGGAGCAGAGGAAGAATCTGTCTCATCACTGGGTGGGTTTACTTCACTAGAAATATACTGTAAGAAGCTGCAAAGAAAATGATTATGTTAGAACTCAAAAGAAAAATTTTCCAGCTCAAGAAAGACAATTCTTAGTCCCTTGCCTTAGACTTTTCCTAGTAAATAAAGCATTAACTCTGGACTTTATCTTACCTAGTCATTAAGATGTTCACAAATCCTTTATCTACATGAAGTTTGGGGGAGATGTTATCTTTAATCCATTTATATATGGTTTGAGGGGATGGATCCAACTTTATTTGCTTCAACAGTTCCTTCTCCAATTTGAGAAGTGGGAATAAGAAACTCAGTCCCTTCCCTTCCAAAATCTCCAACATGCGGTCCTTATTCTGATCAATTTCTGAAGAGACAAAAGCCATCTCCATCATTAGGTAGTTCATTTTAGCCAGCTGGCCTGTCTAAAAAGAACAGCTTCACAAATTATTTCCCAAATGTACGAGATTAACATTAAAATAAACCCAGCAAAGGAAACACTTAGTATTTGGATCAAATAGTCATTAAATCATAATCACTTTTTATAAAAGGTGACCTCTAGCCTGTGGGTAATGCTTGTCACTATCTGGACAGGATAATAAAAACAGTGTGAAGATTTATGTAAATCCAAAGTACTAAGACTCTCTAGACTTACTATTCAAAACAAAAAAATCCCCAACATTCTCTTACCTGGGAGCATTTTCTGCATATTGACCTTGCTTTGTTGAAAAAGTTCTGTTAACCATTCTCGATCTTGTAATTTAGCTAATTGCTGAAGACAAAGTAAGAAGAGAGGAAAATGGGTGCCACTTTCCAGTGGTTGAGCTAGTTCTGAAATGCTCACCAGCTCTGAAATGATGGCACGAGCTGCAAACTGTGCTAAATATGATTTCACCAAAGGGATGTCAACCTCCAGTTTGGGGCACTGGTCCAATACATTCAGGAAAGCCTAAGAAGGAATACACAACAGTTTATCAGTACTCAAATATAAATGCAGAAGAGTCCTCACAGAATCAGACAAGCGTTTACCTGCATGAAGTTGTCACTTGTGGCTATCCCTTCCTGTTTGAGCAAACTGATCAAAGAACTTGCTTTTTCTTTATCTTCATCACTTCTATCTAGTGACAGGATAATTACTTTGCTTAACATCTCAGGAAGAAAGTGTTTAGGAGCCCTCATTTCTCGTACACCACTGACAGCTTCATTTGCATTCCCACTATTCAGATATTCAGTCACAACAGTTTCCTGAAAAGAATATAATTCAAGTATCTTTAGTGTTTCCCAGCTCATATAGATACACTCCATGAATTAAACTATGGGATTTTTTGAAACTTACAGTTAGTTTAAGTAGTTCTTCCTTCGATGGTGGTGGCTTTTTACTGGTCTTAGCAGGCTTTTCCTGGATAAGTGGTGGATTAGTTTTGAGACCAAGCTGAGGTGTCTTAAAAAACAAAAAAAACAAACCCTCATGAAGTTAAAAAGACACTAAAAAGTCTTCAGAAAGAACTCTAACAAGAGAAAATGTTGTTGTATTATAGTCATACCTGTCCCAGAGGCGGCGTTTGAGTGCGTGGTGGTTGTGCACTAGGAGGAATCATAGTTATCTGGGGCTGAAGCTTTGGCACTTGGTTTTTATTCATTAGGAACGACTGAGCAGGCCTCAGGCTAATCTAGAATTAAAAACAGATCACAACAAAAAAATCGACAACATGGAGACGGCAAACCTTAAATCCAACATCCTACAATTAATTCAGCATACACAAACATCCCAGAACCTAAGACAGAAATTCGAGAACTGATGGCTAAAAAAGTTGCTCCATGTTAACTAACTTCAGGCAAGAACACTAAAGATCTGATCCATAAGAAAGTAAGATACTGTTACAAATTATATTTGTACTAGAATTCTCCTAGGCGAAACATCCCTAAAGTATTAAAAATCAGAAAATTAGTCCATTTACAGGAAAATCACAATCAAAATCTTGACAACCATTTTCTTTGCTTTAACTCAAGACTTAAAGAGACTTGCCCTCATATCTCATAATCTTCGCTCACAGGACGCTGGACATCCAAAGAAAGAAAAAGTAGTACAGAAAAGAAAGAAGAAGATGAAGAACTCCAGCATTAAGTCCTCTTAATAACGCGTCTTATTTATAATCATCGGGCAATACATTTCTAAATTGACACACTGGTATATAAGTAACATAGGCATATGTACCTCATCTGCATTAAGCTGTCCTTTCTTAGAAAACCGAGGTGGCATATCCTTCGACTGTCCTTGCAGCTGGGATAAGAGTCCCTGACTCTGGTTATGGTAGAGCTGGCTTAGCCCCTATTTTAGAAAGGGAGAAAGAAAGTCTAGATAAAAAGTTTAAACTGAATTTGCCCAGAGGAAGCAAAAGATGAAAACAAGGGAAGAATAAAAATCTAGCCTGTCAAACAAAAGTGCTTCGATTTTACTGATCTTAAAGGTAAGCATCTTACCCAATTTTAACTGTAATACATATATATTTGGTCTAGAAAAACATACATGACTATAAAATATTTGAATCTTTAAAAGAGCAAAAAGTAAATCACATACATTACTGGATTTTATACTTGTTACCTAAGCATTCTCAATGTTTTCTTACCTGGTTTTTCATGAACTTGCCTCCCATTTCTCCAAACTGCGATTGTGTGGGAGGCATGATGTGTCCCCCATGGCCATTGAAGAGTTGATTCGAACGATGACGCCCCATGGTGGGTGAAAATCTATCCTGTATAACTCCTGGACCAGTACCAATTCCGCTACCTTAAAATACATAGATGAACAAACAACTCTTCACAACTCTGCTACTATTAAAATGGTGAAGGGTTTTTTGTTTTTGGTAAACTGAAACCAGTTTCAGTTAAAAATCACCTGGCATTTGTCCAAACATATCAGCAAGTCCTCCAAGTGGGTCCCTATCCATTTTCATCCTGGGTGGCATGAACGGTCCCTCCAGAAAGAAGTCACTTCTCATTCCTTGAGCCATAGGAGCAGGAATAAACACTCCTAGATCCTTTAAGAATAAAGTGAATAAACACCTGATTCCAGACACTATTTTACTTTAAACTAAAATCCTTATACTGAGAAAAACTTCTACGCTACTAGAGTGCTAATTATGTAATTTCTCTATATAACTTCTTCCCATAACGCTATACAAGGAACCAAAGACATTAAGCTCCACCAGTAAGAGGAGTCTCACTCAAGTGTTAACAGGATCATTGCAGTTTCATAAACATAACCACTCGATTAAAAAACAAAACCACCAGGGTGCCTAGGTGGCTCAGTTGGTTAAGCAACTGCCTTCAGCTCAGATCACGATCCCGGAGTCCCGGGATCCAATCCTGCATCGGGCACCCAGCTCCATGGGGAGTCTGTTTCTCCTTCTGACCTTCTCGCCTCTCATGCTCTGTCTCTCTCAAATAAATAAAATCTTTAAAAAAAAAAAAAAAAAAAAAAGGCAAAACCACCAGCCTCTTACTTTTACTGCATCTTGACGGATTTGATTGATCGTCTTTGGTCCATTGTCAAGAAAAGCCTTGCGAGGAACCCAATGGTGTTCTCGCAACTCTACGGTATCCTTTAATTTAAAAAGAAGTTTTAGTAAGTTTTAATATTCCCGAAAAGAAGAAATAAGCTTATCAACGTATTTAAACCAGTTCTACCTGCAGCAGGAAACGAATCCTTGCTGGCAATTCCTTACTTAACATCAAGGAGCACATTCGGGCAAAGTACTGATCCATTAAGGACTAATAAAACAGAAATACCTAATTAGAAAAAAGTGTTATGGCAAATACATACTATTACTTAAATCTTTTAAAGACTTCTTGCTTTATAATCAAGAATAGGACAATACCCTACATCACAAAAGTCTTTTGATTTAAATAAAATTAGGACTACTTACATCACTTTTGTCAGCAACACACATACCTTGGCTCGTTCATGGTCTAATCTAGGTCCCACTGTCCTCATTATCTGACAGAGGCACTCCAAATCCTCTCCCATATCTTTGAGTTGGACTCTCTTCTTCTTTTCCAAAAGCTACCAAAGAAATAAATGCCACAGGTTGACAAAATCTTACTTGGTTTATAGTTTTAACACTTGTCCTCATGTTTCCACTGATGGAGAGCACACTCATACACAGTACTAAGAACAGTACTATTTGGCCCCTATATAAGAAATCCTTCCAAATTAAAGCAATTTTAACAAAGGTAGGTAATTCTACCCCTAGTTTACAAAATACACTGTGGTATACTTTAAGTACCTATTTGTAACATTTAAGTAAGTTCTGCTAGCCATCTGGAATATTTAACAAGCCCACCTACATTCTGCAATGGCACAAAGCAATTATAATGGGACTTTCCCCCACATGATGGTATGTACCCAGTGGCTGATCTAAACCGAAATTCCCATACTTACTGTTTTGATGCACTTATGAAGGATAGATTCATGAATAAGATCAAGCTTTCCAAGTTCTCCAATGAATTTGATGTTCCCCAACATCTTGATCTTAGCAATGGCTCTCTGTTCCTCCTCCTCGGGGAGGAGGGGATTTTCACGCTTATCATAGACTAAAAATACACAACAAAGGAAAAAAAGTCAACTTCCAGAATAAAGTTGAAAATACACAGTACCACGTAAGTAACAAATATAAACTCTCACCATCAACATTTCTGGTTCGGTTTTCAAATTCATCTTGTAATTTGGAAATTAGGAGGCGTCTGAATGTCTACAGGAAACAAAGACATTTGGCAGGTTTTGTTAATGAAATCTTTCAAATCAATTTTAAAGTAAGCAAGCGACACCACCACTTACTGTGCTTTGCTTCTGTCCTGGTTGACCCTCTGCTGCTGGGCCATCAAAGTTTGGTGCATCTTCTGCCAGTCGCAGACATAGCTGAGCATACAATGAGCTATACTTTGGCTCTTCTAGGGCTTTGTCCACAATCTACAGAAAATGGCATTTTAAAAACTAAAAACTACTTTCTGAAAGAACCCTTGCTTTAACTTAATACCCTTTTGCAAGTCTTAAGGATCTTCAATGTCGTAAGAACTTTCCAACAAAACCTCAGCCTATTTACCTTATGCATGTAAAATAATTAGCACACAGCCCAGAAAAATCCAAGCACTTAAATATTAGCTCTAAGATGGTACCAAAAAAGTCCAACTGTACAGCTCTCATATGACTCACACCCCACCACCAAGAGCTGAAAGTATCTTGGATTTTGAAACTATAAACAGACACTGGAATCTTACTATCAACTTACTCTACAATTCATTTCCAAGACCAAAGCAGGCTTTCCATATACCCACCCCCAAACCCGATTAGCCTGTGCTTAGCCCCTAACTCTCCACACATAATATGAACATGTATGTATTTTTTAGCATGAACAATTTAAGATGCACCTTTTATGTCAGGACAACCACACTTGCTATAAGCACTGTGTAATGTATCAGATTATCAAATCACTATGTTGTACACCTGAAACTAATGTAACACTGTATGTCTAACTATACTTCAATATAAAAATAAACATCCACCTCTCAAATCTGATACTTTCAAAACTTAGTGGTTCTTTTTTTAAAAGCACCACAATTCAAAAATAAATTTATCTAGCTCACACCTGAGTTTTAAGCAACAATGCAAGTGTACCAAAAAACCTTTGGATCTGTTAACTATTTTTCTTTCAGTTAAGCCAACTTTTAACTTACCAGCAGTATGACCCCTTTAAGGATGAGTTTAGACTCTACACCCACATTGAGGAGCTCAAGGCATAGCTTGTCAAACTTTTCAGGAGTAAGCTTATTTAGTATGCTGGGGAGAAAGGAATTGCACTAAGTGTCAGGCAACAAAGAATTAAGAGTTGAAAAATAACTTTTAAATTATGTTAATTTTTTTCTTCCATCACTGACTATCTAAGACCTATCTTCCTACCCAAGTAGCCAAGAGTATGTTAAAATAAACCTCTCACTATTATTTATCCAGGAACTAAATTTCATGTTCCATGCTTCAGTGGGTTACACACCAGGCATGGGAAACATGAGGACAAAAGGCTTGTGGATTTTAACCCAATGACTGTAAGCAACTCTTAAGCCTCAAGAAACCTAAACCTAAACCTATATGCTGCATTCTAAGGTTTAAGATAAAAGAAACAAACAAAAAAACCCCACTGGAATTCATTAAAATACACACTTTGGACATGAACACTGCCTTCTGGATAATATAGCATATACACAAGAAAACCACAGCCAACTCATCTCCCCACCTTTTAGTAAAAAAACAAAAGGGATCTACAAACCTACCCTCTTACTTTCCTGAAGATTGCATCATGTCGTTCTTTTTCATTTGCGGAGTTGTTTGCTGCGGAGTTGTCATCTCGTCTAGTGCTTCGTGCAGGAATCCATTTCTGAGCGTTTTGCCCTGGGGTTTTCCCCAGGAACTCGCTAGTAAAAATTGAGATTTATAATTAAAACAACTTAAAACCTTACTGTCACATATCAAACGTCATACCGATCAAACATCTTTCTAAATAAAAAGTTTACATTTTTTCAACTTCCTGTACAACTAAGCAACTCACAATCAGCGCTTCTCAAACAGTGTGCATCAGAATCACCTGAAGGGCTTGTTAAAAACAGATTGCTGGACCTACCCCCCAGTTTTGTTTTAGTGGAGCTGGGGAAGGGCCAGATAATTTGCATTCTTAATAACTCCCAGATGATGCCAATGCTGCTGCCCCAAGAGCCATACCTTTAAAATATCTTCTAATGTCTTATGACCATACTGCATGCATAGGGCTTTCCTACTGATTAGTACAGTAACTGTTCATAATAATTGCTGATTTCAGAAATAATATTAGTGAAGAGGATAAAACAGCAGTCTGAGAGCCCTAATTCAGATGATTTAGCAAAAGATCAAGAACTGATATTCTAAATTAAGGATATGTAGCAGAAACTGTGCCCAGTAGGATTAGGATTCCTAGTAGTATCTATTGCTGTACTCTTATGCATGAGAAAAAGACTTAACCTAAATCTGCCTTATAAAGCTCATTGTTACTACACACTTACTATACCTGTTGCCAGCAGTCTTGGGATAGTGCTGAGGTGCACCCCTACTTCCTCCTCCGCCCGAAGAAGCACTATTTAAAAAAAAAAATAAATAAATTTTTTTTTAAGTAGATGCCAATTATCTCACCTAAAAAGGGCTCCTAACGGATCTCCTTAATTATTTTGTATTTCAGAAATCACACCACAGATGAAGACTGAACTTGAGCCTAATGGAAATGACATTTACCCTCCAGGTGCAAAAATAATGAGAATTTAAAAACTTTTAAAAAGTACATGGTATATTATACATTAAACCTGCAACACATTCAGAATTATTTGGTGTGGTAATTCTTTTAATCTTGTGATCAGACTCTTCATAACTGCCAAAAATAAATCTACACATACCTGAAACGAGAAGCACCCCCTTCTGCAATCGCACTCTCCACTTTGGCGGCTTGACAACGAAGAATCTTCAAAAGAATAATATTAATGGATGGGGTGGGGAGGGAAGAGGATGGGAGAAATGAAAAACCTAGAATGAGAAAGAGTACCAAAATTAGACACTGCTAATAAACGAACCTATAAACCTTCCTCCAATTGTAATTTATTTTAGATCTTGGCACTGCAGTTGACTTAACTTTCACTGCATTGCAGATCTCCTAAGACTAAAATAGAATGTACTCAAACACAAGTGGACAGTAAAATTTTGTTTTGTTTAGCCACCTGGAAATTCCTTTTATGTTCAAAGATGCAAAGAGCCTTTCACAGGAACAGGAGAACATCTGACTGCGAATAAATCTTTTCAGAGAGCCACATTCTACCTTCTTGAGAACTGAGCACTAAGATCAGTAACAGAAAATCTAACTCCATCAACACGAGCACATTATGTGTAAAACGTCCTAAGCTTTCACTGCCTCGACGACGAGCCCAGCGGACTAGTAAGAAATAACTAAAGACTGCCGAGCACTTTTCTTCACTCCCCATTCTTTCAACTCCCCCGCACAGAGGGCATCCGGGAAGATGCGAGAGGGACATGGGTGTACAGTGGCTGGCACTCAGAAGGCGGAAGACACGGGCAACAACATGGCAGCAGGAACCTCCGCCCCATTTCCCCCTTCCTGGGAACAAAAGAGCACTGGATTCCTCCCACCCAGGCTGGAGTCAGGGAAGTGCTTCCGACAACCTCCCCGCGAAGCCGCTGGGGGCAAGCCTCGGCGGGGAGGAGCGGAGGCCGCCCCCGCCGACCCAGCGCCCTGCTCTTTGTTCTCCAGGCAGGAAGGCGGCCTCCTTCCCACCAGCCACCTCTGAGCAGACCCCCCTCCCTCCCCATAAGTCCCCGAGGGACTGACAACCGCCTCTCCATTTCCTTCCCAGCTGACAAAAAGACGCAAATTCTCGTTTTCTCTCCCCTCTCCGGTCCAGGCGGGGCCCGCTCCCCGCCGGCACCGGGGGCCTTAACATACCGCCTCCCCGCCGGGAGGCCGGGATCCAGGACTCCTGCGCCTCGGCTGGTCCCGCGCCAACGGCCGGGCCCTCCCCGCCGGCCGGCACGTCGCTCCCTGCTGCGGCACGCGCTGCCCCGCCACGCTCTCTCCCAGTTCGAGCACACCAGCGCCTCGGCCCGCCCGGATCCCGGCCACCGACAGCCACGATGAAGGCTGGGGGCCGCCATCGCTACCGGTTTCCTTCTACTCCGAGAGCAACGGGAAAGGGTAACAAAAGTGAAGAATTTCTAGGTGCCGGAAGGCGGAAAAAACGCTAACAAGAGTCGCCCCGCCCGTCTCCGCCTGCGGCCGCCATTTTGTACCGCTCGAGAAGAAGCGGTCAGGGCACGGCGGCCATTTTAGAGCGCTCTATTTGGCGGCGGCGGCTCTACTCACCTTCACCGAGAACTCAGCAGCTGCCGCCGCAGCTGCCTCCTCAGGATCCGGTCGTCGGGGACAGGGAAGGGAGGGGAGAGGGGAACGGAAAACAAAAAAGGGGGAGGGAAGGGGGAGGAAGGATCGGAACGGCTTGGAAACACTCAGCTCAGAGGAGTCGCTGCTGCAGCCACCACCCGGTACTCGCCGCCACCTCCATAGAGCTCCAACTCGCTGCTGGCGCTGAGGCGTGTCTGAAGCCGAACTTATCACTCTGGGGCAGCCGAACCCACCAGAGCCGCCCCGAATGGCTCCTTCGTCGCCCAATCAGCAGCCTGACTGCTGTCTGCCACCAATCCGCGCAGGGCGGCGGGGAGGAGCCACAGGGCCAAGCTTGGTTGCAGCGCAGCCCCGCCGCAGTGCGCAAAGCCATATTCGCGAAGGCTCTGAGGCCAAGCTGGCGGCGTAAGGGGAGCTGAGCACGGTCGAGTTGCGGGCCACTTGCGTAAAGTCGGAGAGCCCTTCTGAGTCTGCGTCGGTGTGGCTGTCTCTTCTTCCTCCTGTGTCTTTCTTTGTTCCACTACAACATGCTCGAGTTGCATACCCCCCCCTTCTCCTCTACCTCATTTTCTCAGCGGGAATGGGGGGTGGGGTGGTGCGAGGGACTCGCCTTTCCCCTACCCTACCGGATTCCTGTCCGTGGCGTGTCAGAGCATTGATCTTCTTGGCGCCCCCAAGGCGCCGTGGTTGCCCCTCGCAGGGCGGGCCTCCCCCGGACGGGCCTGTTGGGTTGAAGCCTGGCGCCCCCGGGGCGCAGTGCCTGGAATAACTATCGGTCTCCAGGTGCTCAACGTCGGCAGCTTTAGGTGGGGGAGCCGGGAGGATAGGGTTCAGGAAACTAGACGGTGCACCCAGATGGGTAAAGAAGGCTTCATTCAGCTCCCTATTTATTCCACCCCCTGCAGAGTGAATGAGAAAAGGATAAAAGGAAGGGGTTTATTGTCTTTGTACTTCACTGGAGAAGCAGCTTTTCCCGAAGGAATGTCCGGCCAGCGATCACGGAGGAATACCCAGACCATACCAGACTTCTTTGGAAGAAGTGTGCGAAGCGCGGGCATTTGGAGGATTTTAATTGCTAGCTGCTGGTTTTTGTTTTTGGGGTTTTGTTTTTAAGCGCGTTGAAGACTGTCAGCTGTGTATTTCCATTTTATGTAAGGTCCATCATAACAAATAGGATTAGGCTTTTCAAAGCCAGCAGATGAACTATTTATACTCCTCAGGTAATATTTTAAAGGAGGGCCACCGTAAAATGAAGTGTTCCATCGTTTGCGACATTTTAGCTACATAAAAATGGAGTCCTGGCTATACAAAAATGGAGTCATATTTCCATATACTTAGCAGAAATTTCCTCATCTTCATTTTGAACATGCAGTTCTTGATACAATGTGTATCAAAAGCAAGAAACTGTGTTTTAACATGCATATCTTTTAAAGAAAGTGTCCAATAAAGGGCAGGATTTTAAAAAACCAGACCTGTGTTTGACATGTCAAAACAGCTCTTGGTGTTGAAAGCACCTAGCCCGTAATACAGTCTTCATGAAAGTTGCAGTTTGTCCTAGGACGTTTTTAAACCTAATAGAAGGGTGTGGTGCGTCTCTGAAGATTTCTAACATAATTCCAGCATCTTTACATCTTTGCCATATATGAGGGGGATCACTGCCCCTCATCTTACTACAGTTATTGCTATTAACTTAATAGCTTGAACTTAAACAAGTGGAAAATACCTCATTCTTGTAGTTACATGTGGAAAATAAGACATTTTGGGGAAGGGTGAAAATTGTGTTCCAAGTACGAGAGGTTTCACTTTGTAATTTCAGGACCCCTGTCACTTCAAAATAACACCTGAACAATATTTCTTTATAATATTACAGGGCTCTACAGTTTGCAAAAATGCTTTCATATATGTGATACTTTATTTTTAAATAACTGGTTTACGTTCTTCATAACTGATAATACATTAATCTGATGGAATAATGTTCAAAAACACTAGATTTCAAAGAGAATATTTACCGAGCTCTAAAACCAAGATGGTCTTTTGAGGAGTCTGAAACTCAAAAATAAAAAAGGTTTTACTTAATCTTTGATCATTGTGAACCTGGCTGCTGTGGACTTTGCAGTGTATGTGTGTGAGAAACTGGGCTGGGAGAAAGTAACCCAATGTAAAAAGGTGAAACTATGGCTAAAACATAATCTTTCAATTATCTTTCAATCAGTAGGAGAGATATTCACAGTTTTGAAATGTTTCCATCACATCCTAGATGTATGAAAATTCAAGTCATTATCTGGAATTTAGCTTTTAGTTTATAGAAAATTGAATTTTAAATACACCCACTTCAATCTGCTAGTTTTAACATTTCCATTTTATATCAGTTTTCTGTAAGACTGCAAAACTCTTAGAGTCCTGACTGACTTGTTAACTCATATATTGTTGCATTCTTATAACTAATCATGTCAAATGTTTGTTATTATTCCAACACCTACAACTCCACAACAGCTTAAGGATTCCCCATAATCATACATCTCCAGCTCACATCTCTTAAGTTCAGCTCTTAATTTCTAACAGCCTGTTACTGATCAGCGATGCAAACTTGCAGCAAGTATTTCGTTTGGGCCACACAGTAATTTTAAACATTTGAATTAGTTGACATTTAAATTTTAGGAGATTTTACACAGAAGTCTAGATATACATCTTTTCATGAAAAATCTTAAAATACGGCAATACTGGACCTGAAATTCCAACAAGGCAACATTTAAGTATAGCTGAGTAGTGACTGCCTCATTTAAATGTTTTCATTTCACCACAGTTAAATCTGACTTGATCCATTCATTTATGTTCCTGTCTGGCCCCTACAGCCATTTTGCTTTTTTGAGTTATTTGTTCAAACTCAATTCGGTATGTAATTGATCATCATCCTATTATTGGGAAAAGGAGTCAGACTTGTTCAGCTATCTTCTCTACTTCTTACTATGTAATGTTGGGCAAATTATTTAACTGCTCTCTCCTATTAGTTTCTAAATGTGTAAAATGGGAATAACAGTATTTATAGAGTTATACAGATTAAATGAGATAATTATGTAAAGAACATACCATAGTCCCAGACGTAATAATTACTTAATGTCTGTTACCATATTATCAATAATATTGATTACCAACTGTTTGACAAGTACTTTAGTTTTGCTAAGGATTCCACTATTATTCTGTACCAGAAACTTGACTACCTTTTCTCTTTCCTTTCGATCAGGAACACAGATTTCACCCTACTCCAAAATGTCTTTTATTTTCCACAAGTAACAAATAAATATTCAATTAAATACTAAGTCCTTGTGTTACTTCCTCTAAATTCATCTTCTTCCTTACAATGTCATTGCATACATGCTAATGTAGGCCTTAGTATATTTTTCACCTAAATTATTGAAAATTTCCAGTTGGTCTCCTATAATCTTTTACTCTGTATACTCATATTAGTCCTCCTTAAAACACTTTTTTTTTTTTTTACAACATATTAACTATGCTCAAGAATATTGGTGCTTTGGGGAGCCCAGGTGGCACAGTCATTAAGTGTCTGCCTTTGGCTCTGGTTGGTGATCCCAGGATCCTGGGATTGAGCGCCACATGGGCCATCCTGCTCTGCAGGAGGCCTGCTTCTCCCTTTCCTACTCCCCCTGCTTGTATTCCTTCTCTCCATGTTTCTCTCTGTCAGATAAATAAAATCTTTAAAAAAAGTGCTTCACTATTTTCTACATCAGTTGATCTCAACCTTCACTGCACAGACCTTTTATTATTTATTATATGATGTTATTTTTAAGTAATTTCTACAGCCAACGTGGGGTATTGAACTCATGACCCTGAGATCAAAAGTTGCACACTCTAGACTGAACCTGCCAGGCACCCCCCTGAGGACCTTTTAAAATAATGTCCAGGATGCATCCAGGACCAGATAAATCTGAATCTCTTAGAGTGGGACCCAGGCATCAACCACTTTTTTTTTTTTTTTGAAGATTTTATTTATTTTTTTGACAGCACAAGTAGGTAGAAAGGCAGGCAAAGAGAGGGGGGCGGGGACGCAGGCTCCCTGCTGAGCAGAGAGCCAGATCGATCAATGCAGGGCTCAATCCCAGGACCCTGAGATCATGACCTGAGCTGAAGGCAGATGCTTAACCCACAGCATCAACCACTTTTAAAGCTCTCCATGTGATTCCAATGTACAGTTAAGGTTTGAGAACTACTGTTATAACAGGTCAGAGTTTTATAGGAAATGATAACTTTTACAGCTGACGAAAACCCTAAGAAAAGGAAACTGGGTTCTAGAAAAGGTAAAAGACTTTCCCCAAGTAGGGAAACCAGCATTAGAACTCAAGGATCCCAGTTCATAATGCTTTTCCCTAGCTTTCAAGCCTTTCATATTCGGGCCCTACCCTACCTCTCTGATGGCTTTATTTTTCACCACTCCCAGACATCCAATCTTCTCTCATAGAGCCAGTTAAACCGGTATTGCTGCCTCAAAAAATTCACTGTCCTGATTCTCCATTGCTTCCAATTTTGAGGCCATCCTCATTTAGCCCCTCTACCAATTAATTTCTGAAGCACAGATAGGAGTATATAATTGCCCTGTTCAAAAACCTTAGTAAGGTTTCCCATAACAGAGTAACATCCAAACTCCTTAGTTTGGCATAAAAGGCCCTTTGCAAACTTGTTTTAGACTACTTCCCTGTTCCTAGGCATATCCCTCCTCCATTCCCAATTATCCATAACTAGTTCTATGGTACTCTAATTTTGCTTTGTTATTACACCAGTGTTCTATATCATATGACTAAAATTTGGAGGTCTTTGTCTACTTGGCAGGAAAAAAAAAGCTAATGAGTTAACATACTAGACCTGGAGCTTGGGCTCAATCTGTCTTTAAGGAGCTCACAATCTAGACAGAAGATACATACACCAATTACATACAAGGTCAGGGAAGGATAGAATGAATGCTAAACGGAGCCACCACGAAAAAGTGATCTAATGTTTCATGAGGCTGTGGCCATCCTTCCTTGAGTGCCAGATGATGATTTGGCACTTCTATATGGGCAAAGAAAGTTCCTGAGCTGATCAGAACTTTGATGACTTTTAGCTTAAAGCTGATCAGTTTTAACTGATCTGAGTGTTGTTTTAGGGAAATCAACCTTGTGCCTGGAGTAGGCACATTGAAAGGCAAACCTGAAGATGGGGAAATCAGTTAGAAGGCTATGTGCTCTATTATTTTTATGGGGCTTATTTTTATCTCCATTTCAAAATCAAAAGGTCCTTGAGATAGGAACATTTCTTTTGCATTTCCAGTAGAGTTCTTTGTACACAGCAGGAGCTGAGAAAATATTTATGCATAGTATCCTGTTGACATTTATTCATTTTTCTCTTGGCCTTGGTAACTTTACATTTTCCAGGATTTCCTCCCACCTCATTGTCTCCTTCACCAATTCAGCTCTTTTCTGGCTTCTCCTCCTCTGCTTGACCTCTAAATATTAAAGTACCTAAGGATTTATTCTGGACCTTCTTCTCTTCCCTCTGATTACTTTCCCCCTATCCTATGACTTCAAATACCATTTACATGATGATGATTTCCACATTCATAACTCCATCTCTGATTCAGCCCTCCCCCCATGCAGGCTATAGATATAAAAATCAAATTGCCTACTGAAATTTCCCCATGGGTTTCTGAAAGGCATTTCAAATTTAACATGTTCAGAATAGTTTTTCCTCCATTGTTCACCATCTGCCAGTTGCTAAGGCTAAAACCCTATGAATTATTCTTAATTCTGATCTCTGTTGTCCCATATCCAATGCATCAAAGTTCTACTGGCACTATCTCCAAAATATATCTTGAATTGGTCCACTTCGCTAGTCTACATTGCTGTCACTTTAACCTAACCACCATTATCTCTAGCTTGGATTACTCATCTCTTGCTCTCTAACACATTCTCTACCCAGAAGCCAGTCATTTCTTAAAACTGAAAATCAGATAATACCCCTTCCATGTTTAAAACCTTTTGGTCATGGATATACATTATATTCACAGTGAAATCCAAACTTCTCATTGTGGCTCAGATAGCTTTACATGATTCAGCCCTTGAATATCACTCTGGCTTCATCTACCACGTTTCTCCTTGTCCTCTACACTTCAGTCAAACCGGTCTTTTTTTCTGTCCCTCACACATTTCAAGTTCCTGCAGAGTTTTCTTTTCTTCAAACATGCAAAAGCTACAGCTACTTCTTTTTCAAGTGCCACTGTCCAAAAAGCTCTTTTCCAGTTTTTTTCCATGGCTGTCTCTTTTTCATAATTTAGGACTCAGCTTTATCAACTTGTGGTCACCTCTTTAGAAAAGCCCTCCCTCCTGATCACCCTATATAATATTGCCTTTTCTAGCCATTCTATCATTATGATTCCATTTATTTTTTATAGTCCTTATCACTATATGAAATGATTTTGCATTTTTCTTGTATATTGTCTGCTTACTGCATTACTATGTAAGCTGAATGACAGCAGGAATCCTATCATTTTCAGTTATATCCCTTAGATACAGTGCTTTTGAATAGTTTTTGGCATATGGTAAATATCAGTGAATATTTATTGAATATAAGAATATATATTCCTCTCATTTGAGTCTCAGTACAAATCATGTGGGTAGGTAGGGATGTGTCATTTCCCCCATTTTAAAGATAGGGAAATTGAAAGCTAGGTGACTTTTCCAATGTAATTAAGTTAGACTGTGGTAAGATTTCATACTTCCCAAGTACACCAAGCTCTCTCTCTTTTACAGCAACATTACTAACTACAAAGGGGATATTCCTTTTTTTTTTTTTGGTCACTTATTTATTTATAGATTGTATTTATTTGTCAGAGAGAGAGGGAGAGAGCAAGCACAAGCAGGGTGAGCGGCAAGCAGAGAAGCAGGCTCCCCACTGAGGAAGGAGCCCTATGGGGGATTCAATCCCAGGACCCTGAGATCATGACCTGAGCAGAAGACAGATGCTTAAGCGACTGCACCACCTGGGCATCCCTTTTTTGGTCATTTTTGCATGCAATGTATAAGATGCTTGCATAGTTTCCTGTGGCTGCTCTAATAAACTGTCCCAAAGTAAGTGGTTGAAAACAACATAAATTGACTTGCTCACACTTCTGGAGGTCTGAAGTCTGAAATCAAGGTGTTGGCAAGACTGTACTTCCTAGAGAGGTTCTAGAGAATGCTCTAGAATCCATCTCTTGCCTTTTCCAGCTTCTGGTGGTTGTTGGCATTCTTTGGCTTGTGGCTGCATCTCCCTCCGCTCTGTCTTCACATTGCCTTCTCCTCTGTGTCACAAAACCTTCTCTGACTTTCTCTTATGATACATATGATTGCACTCAGATAATTGAGAATAAACTCCTCTCAAGATCCTTAACTTAGTGGTGCCTGGTGGCTCAATTCGTTAAGCATCTGCCTTTGGCTCAGGTCACGATTCCAGGATCCTGGGATGGAGCCCTGCATCAGGGTCTCTGCTCAGCAGGGAGCCTGCTTCTCCTCCTCCCTCTGCCTGCCACTCCCCCTGCTTGTGCTCTCTCTGTCAAATAAATAAAATCTTTAAAAAAAAAAAAAAAGATCCTTAAGTTCATTTTTTGCTACATAAGGTAATAGTCATAAGTTTCAGGGATTAGGACATGGACCTATCCTTTGGGGGAGGGGGTCACCTTCAGTCCACTAAATTTCTCATAGCTTTTTAGTGCAGAACTAAATTCTTGGAACTCTACTTGTAATAGTTAATTTTATGTATCAACTTGCCAAAGCCATGGTGTCCAGATACTTGGTCAAACATTCCGGATATTTCTATGAAGGTGCTTTTGGGATGAAATCAACATTTCAAGTGGTAGACTTGGAGTAAAGCAGATTACCTTCCATAATGTGGGTGGGCCTAATTCAATCAGTTGAACGCCTTAATAGAAAAAGGAGTAACCTCTCCCAAATAAGGAATTCTGCCAAAAGACTGCTTTGAACTCACACTGCAACTCCTCCCTCCGTCTCCAGCTTGCCCCATCAGATTTTGGACTCACCAAGTCTCAACAATCACATGACCCAATTCCTTAAAATAAATCTCTCTCTGTATATAAATACAAATTTCGCTGTTTCTGTTTGTCTGGAGAACCCTGACTGATATAGCAGCTATTTGGAAAAGTATTGTGACCAGGTAGAGTTGTCTTCTTAGAGATCAATCTCATTTTCTTACTTTCTGTGGAAGGTTGATGGTTAACTTAAAAAGCGGGTCATTTAAAAAGAATACCCGGTCTTAGGTAATTTTTAAAGTGGAACTACAGATATGCAAGACATTTAAACACACAATTACTAGGGTGTGAGTTTTAAATGCCAGAGGATGGGTTAATTCATGCTGTTACTCTGAAAACTTGTATATATATTTTTACGTACTGGAGTGGAGTTCATCTACCAACTTGTTTGAAAAGTTACGTAAGTTACTTAAAAGTACTGAGAATTACAGAATTTTCCTAGAGATATATGAATAAATGTTTCTCTTTATAAATCTTTTTCTGGTGAAAGCAGCACCAATCATGATAAGGACCCGGTATAAGTGTGATGACAATACGCATAATGGTAATAATACTTCATAGCTGTGCAGTACTATTTTTCTGAGTAGTCGGATCACAGAATCTTTGAGGGGGATGGTAAAGGATAGGTAGTAATATTACAATTCTACAGATTATGCAACCGAGGCACTCCAAGATCTATAATTAGGGTCTTGCCCCTGAAGTTGCCCCAGGCATGGTCTAGAAACTAGGATATTCGGTTTCTTGGCCAAGTACTCTTCTTTCTTTTAAAGTTGTTTGCCTTATATGTTTCCTGGGTTGGGAATTCAGGATCTCTGATCCTTCTGCAGGTTTAGGCAGTAAACCAGAGCTGTACTTACTACATGTTTAAATACTCTATATTTCTAGAAATTTTGCCACAGACTGTAGTATAACCCCGAAGGACTACTTCAATGATGGAGTGAAAATTTCAAAGATTTATTAATACTGTTAAGAATTCCAGCACATCTGGACCTGGAGGACTCTAGTACTCATCATGGCCTCTAATTTTAGACTAAAAATATTAGTGAACATGGGAAAGATCTGAGAAAATGAGAAATGGGAAAGTTTTGTGATGTCAGGTAGAGTTTTTATAGCTTAACCAGCTGTGTACTTTGTGTGTGTGTGTTTTGAAACTTAAATTTTGGCAATGAAATTGAAATGTAAAAGAGTGTATTTTTACCAGTCAAATTATAAATTCATTAAATGTGACTGCTCTGGTTCATGTAAAAACTGCTCAAAGTATAGTAGCCATACTATCAATACTTTTGGTAGGAGAGTTTTTGTGCTCCTAAAGATAATATTAATGACTTACTAAAAATAACTTATATCCTCAATGATTGGATAATGATTTGCTCTATAGAAAAAGAATAGAGAGCCAAATATAAAAGGGAAAGAAATTTGAGGATAGTGCTGCAGACCTAGGCATAACAAAGTGAATTTTGGTTGCTCCTGCACCAAATACTTACCTTTCCTTGGCTATAAATATACTGTTCTCTGGTTGAGTTATATTTTATTGTGGCTGATTAGATAAAGGGTGGAGAGAAAGAACATTTGTGAACCAAGGAACTCAAAACAGAAAGCAAAGTATAATAGTGAACCAACATTGATCCAGTTACACAATGCTGTCTCAGAGACTTCACTCTTTGTCTCACAGCCCTGCACATCTTCATCTGTACATCCCTGCAGCTGAACTCAGAGCCTGTCCATGACTCCTCCCCTCCCTTAAAAGAGAGAGTAACTTTCGGAGTGCACAAGTCAACAAAAATCTCGGTTTGAGATGTAGAATAATAAACCAGAAAAAAAGGGATTGTTCTTATTTTTAGGTAATTCACTGTATCCCTTTTTAGAGCCTTTCTCCCCCCACCCCCCGCTCAACCATCATTTAAATTAGAACTTCATATTTTGTTTTAGAAAGGATTCTTATTCTCTTCTAGACAGAACATTTTAAGTTTGTCTGCTTTCTGCATTCATTCCCTGTGATTGCAAGGCGGAGATAAAATCCAGCTGGATATGGGAAATAACTGGTGAGAATTAAATAAGTACATTTATTCAATGGTAAATTCACTCACATCTGATTCAGCTCACCTTTCCAAATCTCACTAGAGCCAAAGGGCAAACACATATATACTGACACACCACCAAATCAAAACCAGAGGGGTAAAAAAAAGGACCAGAGTCATTTCAAGGTCCAAAGTAATGATTTTTGAGAACTTGGAGAACCGATGATTTGGGAAAGAGAAAGTATTGTTTATTTTTAATTACAGGAAAATAGGAAAAGATATAATTTTGGCAATCCCTGGTAAATTTAAGGGAGATCAAGATCTATGATTAAAACACGCACTTCTAAGCTCTTAAAGGAGACAGAATATAAGATAATACTAGAAGGCAAAGGATAAATATTCTTTCTTGCATGTAAGAGTCAATGAAGAAAACCTTGAGGGCCTATCTAAATGAACAGCTACCTTTTTCCACCATTATCATCTGTAGGCCAAAGGCAGCTCATTGAGAAACAAATGCAATGTTTAATGTTAATTTCTGCTTCAACTCTGTGTTCTGCCTAGCAGTGTCTGGCACACTGTGGTCATTCAGTAAACATGTGCTGAATTATTAGTGTGGTAGAAGTAACACAGGTCTCTTCCTAACATCATCATGGGTCAAGTCATAATAATAATTAACAACACTGTGCTTAAAATGCTACAAAGTTATGCTCTAAATATTTTATAAGTGTATACCAGTCCTAGGAGGTAGTGGATACTTCTCTCTCTTTCACAGAGAAGGAAGCTGAGGCACAGAGAAACAAGAAGGTGGGAGAATCAGAATTTGAGATTAGGCAGCATGGGTTCTAAGTCTCAAAAGCTATACCACCACATATATTGCCTCAGAGTAACTCCATGCTAAATTAAAGCAAAGTTAGGTACCAGCCTGACCCAAGAACTAAGAGGAGGCAGTGTGCTACTAGGCTGGGGAATTACCATAGATAGGAGCTGGCTGATAGTAAGCCTAAGCCGTGGGGATCAGAAAGGGCCTCTGCAAGCTTATGGAGAGGGATGGAAAAACTCGCTCAGATCCACAGCTTGGTTAGTGGATAGTGAATTAGTAGATTTTAAATCTTCCAAGGGTCTTTGTCTGACCACTTGTCTGGTCACTTTTATGTTGTACAGAAACTGGAAAAGGAGAGAGGAAAAGGGGGAAAAGTGGGGTGGGGGGAGAAGTGGAAAGGGAAAGAGAAAGAGGGTTTAGAAGCCAAGAACAAAAACTGGGATGGGAGAAAGAGGAGATGGAGCCAGAAGTTGATAAATCCATTGTAGTGGTAGTATGCTCAAACTGAGGGAGTTTCAAAAGCTTCCTCTTACCTTCATCCCTCTGCTCCTAAAAAGCCTTGTTCCTTTTGACCAAAGGAACAATATAAATACTAACAAGTAAAAATGAACATGGTTTTTAAAAAAAAATCAATCTCCCTCAAATCAATCTTATGACAGAAAGACTAGAAGGAGAAAGAATATATGCAATTTAACTTGACTTGGAGTTTTTAATTTTATGCAGTATAACAATATAAGGAAAACTTAATTAGAAACTGTCCTAGGTAGACAAGAGTAAGTACATGATTTTTTTTTTTTTTTCCCCTTCCTGACTAAAGGGGCCTGCAACCACCCTTGGTCTAATTGCTACATGTAAATCCACAGAATCTACAAGTACATGCACAGATAAACCATTGATAGGGCAGTTTGGACAGGTGAAGAGTAAGGGCAACAGTTCTTCTAAAATGGCCTGATAACCCATTCATATGCAATTTCCCCCAGGACTTACAAGTCTGAGACCTCAAGGAAGGAAGGGGACAAAGGAGATGAGTGGCACCCTCAAGGAGGCTATGGAACAGATACCATGAGTCTGGTCATCAATTAACTTGTGTTAGAACACAAGGTTGTACTTTCTAAATTGGAATTTTCCTTTTTGTAGTTTCTTTGCTGAACTTCCTTTTGGAACCCATTATGTTTTAATAAAACTCATTTTGGGAAAAACAAAACAAAACAAAACACCTCAAAGGCACTAACAAGGAAATTACCCACTATATGCCAGGCATTGTTCTAAGAGTGCTAGGAATATGATAATGAAGGCAGAAATGGTCTCTGCCTTCATGTAGCTAAAAGTCTTTTGGGGAAGAAAGACGCTGAAAAAGAAATTCAAATGTGATGTGTTATGAAAGAGGAAGTACAAGTTGCTAGGGGCATTTGTGGATAGAGCAATTAGACATAAGCAGAACAGAAATTCTCAGTGGAAAGAAATCAAAAGCCAAAATAAAAACCAAGAACTCTCAAGAATAAGTGGGAATAGATGGAGATCCACAAAGTTAAGATTTTATTCTTTTGACATCAAGTGGGTTGAATATTAGGTAAGAATGCTTTCTTTTTCTTTTTTTTTGGGGGGGGTCTTTGTCCAGAGACAGTGGGAGCACTCTGAAAGATTTGGTCTGAATCCAGGTTCTTTTATTATTTCTATGGATTAATTAAAACTGTTATACACAATAGGAGTATAGAATGTGGGAGACAGGGCTATTGTCCAGAAGAGCTGATAGCCTAGAGAGACAATGTATAAAAATGAAAGAAATACAATCAGTTTGTCAGGAGACTACAAATGAATAAAGCCTTAGAGAAGGCAGAGGAAGAAATTCTATGGGCAGTAATGATAAGGGCTAATGCCATGGTGGAGATGTCCTATTTTAGAACTTATTGGTGAGTTATGACACTTCAAGACAGGGCTTAGAGTACAAGCCTGGGGCTTAAAATTAGACGAGGATTTATCAACTTTAACATTATTGACATTTTGGGCTAGACAATTCTTTGTTATAGGAGGTTGTCCTGTGTATTGTAGGATTTTTAACAGCAATCCTGGCCGCTACTGGTCACATCAAGCAGCAACATTCCCCCCAGTTATGACAACCAAAAATGTCTCCTAGCATTATCAAATGTCCCCAGGGAGGCAAATCACCCTCCAGTTGAGAACCACTACATTAGACCCTGACACCATGTGGAGCCTTGCTCATGGCATATGCAGGTTCAGCAATACAGGGGAGATTCAGTAGCCAAAGATGGGTTGATCTACAGTCATGAGGAAATAAATAATTGACATCAAGATTACACATTCTAGTATCTAGGAGGAGTGTCTTGGACTCCAGAATGCCAGGCAAAAACTTCCCTTTCAGTATGAGACATAATGGGTTCAATTGTCCTTGAGACTAAATATCCAATGATCAGGACTAGACAGCTATTTCTGGGCCAACTGAATAGGGAAGATAATTTCATACTAAGTCTCACTCAAAGGGAAGATAAAAATCTACTCAAACAAGTATTTATCAGGAATCTACAGTACACCTGTGTCAACATACAGGGAATGAACAGGTCAAGTCATGAAGAGCTGGGGCAGGCAGACATAGATGTGAAATCCCTTCTTTTTGGTTTGGGCTTATTCATGGGTGTTAGGGAGCTGGGCTAGATAACTCTTTCAACTTCAAAGTTACAGATATGAGATAAGGAAAGACATTTTAATATATATTTAATATAACATATATTATTAAATATATATTTCTTAGCGTCTACTATGTGCCAAGTACTTTATTTTTTTTAAAGATTTTATTTATTTTCTGTGCCAAGTACTTTAAAAACATTACCTCATTTAGTCCTTAGAGCAACTTCGAATTACTGTCCTCATAGTAGAGCCAAGGTTTAGAGGAGTTAATAACTTCCCCGAGGTTATACAGATAGTATGTATCTAAGCCAAAATCCAAACCCAAATTGTCTGCTCCCCAAAACTCTGATCTTTCCAATAACCACAGTGTCTTCTAAGGTGTGATAAGAAAAGAAGTGGTGTGAATGAAATTTCAGTTTCAGTAAGGGGTAGGGATGGGGGAAATGAGTAGGCTCTGGCTGACAGAGGAATTGTATGAGTCTTTATCCATCCATACAAAGATTCTTAGCAAATATTTAATGCAAATTTACAAAATAGTATTGTATTTCATTATGGGATTATGTTTGAGGGAGGTACAGATGAATGCACAACTTTAATTCTACAGAATAATAATAATACTTGATGTGAACAAAATGCTATGAGAACTGTGGCTTGATGCTCAACCTCTTTCTAATCTGAAAAAACTGGAAAGCTAGTATGTGACATTTCCCAGACTCCTTTTCAGTTAGGATTCCAGATGTGATTCAGTTCAATGGATCTTGTGAGAAATGAATTCAGAACTGAGCCATGTGAGGAGAAAGGAAAGAAACATGGAATCTAATTTGCTTGTGTGGATTTGGCAGAGGTGATGTATGTGATTCTGGAGTTAGAAGCTTCCTGTAGTAGCAGCAGCAGCAGCAATAGTAATGCGGTTCCATAACAATGGCAGCAGCTTCCCAGAGCCACAGTAGTGGGGACATTTCTAATCATGGTGGAAATGAAATGGTTGAAAAGGCTGAAGGTTATTCCAAGGAGTTGGACCTAGAAGTTGCTCCTCTACTTTTTTTCAATGATTTTGTAAGCACTCAATTCCTCATTTTAAATCTTTTTGCCTAAACTAGATGATTCTGTGTTATGCAATTGAACACTGATGCAGTAATAAGAAAAATTGTTAATGAATGATTTTCCAGGAAATAGGAATGTGGGATGCCTCATCTGACTTGGATGTACCTGAAGGCAGCGAGGATCTGGTTACTATTAGCGGAGACTGGTAGTCCAAGATACACAGAAGAGAAACAGTTATTTAAATTATCACCTATGGACTAGTAAACTAGTAAAATATAAGGCAAAGACCACTTCTACCATCACATGGAAAAAGTCTCCCTGAGAATAAAGACAACAGAGGAAGGCAGAGTCAAGTGATGGCAAGAGACAGATTCTTATAGATGTTTGAGTCTGTGGGTCCAGATCTACCTGTAGACTTTTCAGTTACATTAGAAGGTATATTCCATTTTTGCTTTAAAAAATTATCATTTGGGGACCCTGAGTGGCTCAGCCAGTAAAGCGTCCAACTCTTGATTTTAGCTCAGGTCATGATCTCTGGGTCCTGAGATAGAGTCCCGTATTAGGCTTGCACTGCACATGGAACCTGCTTAAGATTCTCTTTCTCTCTCTGCCCCTCCCTTGCTCTTTCTTTAAAAAAAAGTACCAAAATTATCATCTGGTGTTATCTAGAATGAACTGCCTATCAAAAGTAAAACTTTGGTGGACCAAATGGCTGCTAAGTCAGATTATTATGAAATGCATAAGGAATACAAGGGTAGGGATTACGTCTAATTGTGCTAGAAAAACCTAAAGAAAATTACAGGCTCAAGAGTTCACATTTTTAGCTCAGGATATGTTTTAAAAAACAGGGGTTTTCTATGACTGCCCTAAAAACATCCTTTATCACTTAAAAAAAAAAAAAGGAAACAGGGGTTTTCTATGACTGCCCTAAAAACATCCTTTATCACTTAAAAAAAAAAAAGGATTTATTTATTTGACACAGAGAGAGAGAGAGAGAGCGCGCGCACAAACAGGCGGAGCACCAGGCAGAGGGAGAGGGAGAAGCAGGCTCCCAGCTGAGCAGAGAGCCTGTGGTGGGTCTTGATCCTAGACCTTGAGATCACGACCCAAGCCAAACGCAGATGTTTAACCCACTGAACCACCCAGGTACCCCATATATCCTTAATCTCTTAGAGCCACAGGCCTAACACACCAAAAATTAGAATCTTTAGTAAAATGCTATGTTATGATAGAGGTAGAATTAACAGCTTCACTTGATCTCTGATGTGGAAGTTTCAGTACCAACAGAGAGTTGTATTCCAAACAAAAATGGTATCCTGTGCTGCCAAACTTACACTGAGTGTCCCTTGCCTGCAGAAGTAGATCCCTTCTTGCCCTGGTCTATCTTCCTTAAAAACTCTAGAGACCTTATAGTAACCAATCTCTAAGAAGAGCTCAGTGATTTGCACCTCTTAGTATTAAATGCCCCTGGTAGTCCCTTCCAACAATGAATACGGCTGACTTTTATAACCTATAGGATATCACAGAAATGATGGTATGTGGCTTCCAACTGTAGGCCATAAAAGACAGAAGTATGAAATCCAGGAAAAGGTTTGTGAAGAAAGAAATACTGAAAAGGGTTGTTATTTGTATTGGCTCATCCACCCCTAATTATAACCCCAAAAGGACCTAGAGCACACCCTCTCTTCACTCTATAGCATGAACAAATAGATTGATGAGTCCAGCACAAGCATCCTTGAATGTTACCGTAATAGCTGTCTTCTGGAGCTGAAGGTTGCATGTGTTGCCATTCAAATGGGTTTTCTAATCAAGGTCAAGTAGCAGAATGTAACGGCTATAGACACAGTGGGCACAATTACCAATAAAACGTTGTACAAGAGTAGTAATTGAAAGGTTTTGACCTACAGAGATCTTTGGTGGTGGTTAGCTTTATGTATAGAGTTTCCAGTATTAAAATAGAAGGATAGCTGGCTATACATATTGTGTGACTGAACAATCCCTAGGTTGGGAAAACAGTAGCAAGCGATACCACTAAGAGTAATGCAATAGCTTTCACCCATTTCCTAGTTCTGGAAAGTTCACAAACCCAGAGGCCCTTGAAGACAGAATATGCTAGGTACCTATGAGAAAGGACCTTGTGATAACTTCAAAAGAATGATGTGTGAATCTCTCAGCCTTTCCCCAAAGGGACATACAGTTATTTCCTAGCATAAAACTGCACTGGTAGGTGGGAAAAGGGAAGACATGGACAATGGTGTTAATCCCCTGTGACCCAGAATACTATGCACACAAGACTCACAGGTCTTATTGTATATCCTCATCATTCAGTAGCGGATTGCGTTTAGAACTCTTGAGTGGTCTTCTGAAGACTCAGTTCCAGTGTCATCAGAGAAGGAAAAATTTGCAAATTATTGGCCCAAGGCAGAGATTAGTAAATTAGAGTCTGAGGGCTAAATCTGGCCCACATCCTGTTTTTGTAGTTTTAAGAATGGCTTTTACACTTTTACATTTTACATTTTACTTATTTGAGAGAGAGAGAGAGAGAGACAGAGACAGAGAGAACATGAGCAGGAGGGAAGGGCAGAGGGAGAAGCAGGCTCCCCACTGAGTAGGGAGCCCAACATGCGGCTTCATCCCAGGACCTTGGGATCATGACCTGAGCCAAAGGCACATGCCTAAGCCACCCATGTACCCTGGCTTTTAGATTTTTTTGTTTTAGACAAAAACAAAGAATATGTGACAGACACCATATGTGATCCTTAAACCCTAGAATATTTACTATCTGGCCCTTTGTAGGAGAAAGTTTGCCAACTCCTGTTCTACAGTATTATTGTGAACTAGCAACTAACACAGAGTGTTGTTTCTCCCTTATCTGCAGCACAGGAGCTGGGGACCCTTGAGTGGGATAGACACCTCCTGTTCCTACCTATTGATCTACCCATAAAATGTTTTGCTTCCAATTCCCATAATTTTGAGGTTTGACCATTTAAAGATCTCAGTATCCAAGGGAGGAATATGTTCTCCAGAAAACAATGGTTCCACGTAACTGGAAGTTTATTACTACTAATTGATTATTTTGGGCTTTTCTTAACAGAACAATAGGGGGAAAAGAGGTTATAGTGTAGGCTGGGACAATCTACCCTTGATACCAAGGAAAAGTATGACTGCTGCTACATTATAGGAGCAAGGATGAGAATTTCTTGAAACCCAGGAGATGCTTTGGGTCACCTCCTAGCATTGCTATGGACAGTGGAAAACAGGAAACTATAGTAATCAAATTCAAGCACCAAGGACTCATTCCTGAAGAATGAAAATTACCGCATCATGTGACAACCTCAACCAGCTGTACATGCTGGCAAAATGAATATGAAATAATGATGGATGTTATTAAAAAAAAGCCTCAAAATCAGTTATAGAAATGAGGATATAGTAGCTACCCATCTCCTTTGTTCTGTTTTTTATATATCTATATATATTAATCATACCCATTGACATGTTTTCATCCTACTTGATATAAGGTATATTTGCAGTTTAATTAATGGTATTGTACCGATATTAATTTATTAATTTGTGTAATTTTAATATGGTGAATATAAGATGTTAATGTTATAAGAAGCTAGGTGAAGGGCATTTGTACTATGTTTGCAGCTTTTCTGTAGGTCTAAATTTATTTCAAAATAAAAAGCTAAAAAGCACAACTGTCATAAAAACATATGTATTACAATTTAGAAATACATATAAGTGATGAAATTTTAGATGCAACCTGGCAATAAAAAATAAGATGCACTTAATTTTTGACCTTTTTAAAAATACAAATGTTATTAAATATTTTTTCTAAATTACACTAGTTATACGAGGATTTTCTTCTATTATTTCTTCAGTTAATGCTGCCTTAAAATTCTCTCTCTTCTTTGGAACTGTGAGAGAAATATTGGAATCTCTGGATTTTTCTTTCATCTTAAACGATCTCTCCTTCAATATCTTTGTTCTTTTGGAATAATTATCCCGCTTATTCTTTCAGTTCTGCTAATTTGCTCTTCATCAAAGTCCACTTGCAGCTTAGACCATGCTTTAATTTTTTTAATTTTAACAATCTTTAACTCAACCTTCTTTCAGAAAATTTAGACACAATATTCTCTCACAGGCTCTCATATTCCTCTGGGCATATTCTGCATAAGGATTCAAATTTTAAAGTACATGTAAGGTGCTTATTAGAACAATGCCTGATACCACAGCTATTATGCAGTAAATAATTATTATTTCTAAGATCCTCCTCTGCTTTGTCTAATAACTATTTGCTTGGGTGTTAGTTCTTCTGTTGATTGGTGTCAACCTTTCACAGCATTGGTTTTCCTTGGATATTTGGTGGTTCTTGATTTTGTATTCATCTTCCTTCGGTAGTTGGTGGTTCTTTGTCTTGGTATTCCTTGCTCTCTGTGCATGATGCTGTTCCTTTGCTATAGTTCGCTCTGGTGATTGTGAGGGAGGGCACAGTTACTAATATTCTGGATGTGAAATGAGGCTTCTTTACCTGGATATAGCCTCCTGGGGTACTGCCTGGTTCATCTGCTACAAGTTTCTAGAGTCACTGAGCTAGTTTAGGGGCAAATACCATTCCAGAGTACCCCTAATGTTGAAGAATGAATGGAGGGAGAAGCCAACTCAACCAGTTTTCAAATTCCATTCCCTTATGGTTGCTCTAGAACACTGTGCCCTCCCCATACACCCCAGCTCCCTGTTATCCATTGGCTCTGAAGTGTGGCTCTTGCTCTTATTTCATATGCCCTCTGACTTTGAGGGAGTCCTCAAAATTCCAAATCTGCTGGCAATCCTGGGCTCCAAAAATCTTCAATAATCTTGTTTGGGTTTTTTTGTTTGTTTTTACAATTCTGTGCCTTGGTTCACCTGGCAAATTGAGATTCATACATTAAGACTCAAAAGTACATTTTCTTCTTCAATTCGTAATTTTTTAACCATATTTCTTCTCTGAACTTACATAGTTTCTTGTATATACCTTTATTGCTATTTACAAGTCTGTGTCCTTTCCTACTAAACTGAATAAATGAACAAATAAAAGATATGCTGTCCAAAGGTCTATCAGTGACACTAGTGTGCCTACCAGATTCTTTTCTTTATGTAGTCTTGAGATGACTTACACTTCATGTCCTTTTTAGATGATAAACATTCTGATATTACTAAAATTTGAAATGTATGGTGTAATGCACCAAAAATGAAAAAAGTTTATCTTGTCTGTATGAAGAAAATGATTAGGATGAACAATCCTAGGGAAAACCATTAGGATGGAAATGGCTTATTCTTAGAGAATAGATAATTTTTACTTTAGAACGATTCATTTCTAGACAAGTTTATGCTAACCGTACATCATTATTATGTATTCAATGGGAAAAGAGTAATAGAACACTGTGGGCTTTGTCTGGCAGATGTGATTTGGACTCGTTTGCTACTTATTGGCTTTATCAAACTGGATAAGCAACTCAAACACTCTGAGCCTGTGGGAGGGCAGTCTTCTAAAATGGCTCACAGTGCTCTCTGCCTCCTGAACTCATGCCTCTGTGTAACACTTTTTTGGGGGGTGAGGGTGGGGGATATATTCCCTATGCTTTACTTTTCATCCCCGTGACTTATAATTCGAAGTCTGTATCTCTTAATCTCCTTCACCTATTTTTCCTACTCCCCAAGAACTCCTCTTCTTGGGCAACCACCAGTTGGTTCTCTGTGTTTATGAGTCCGTTCCTGTTGTAATACTCTCTCCTCTTGAATGTGGGCTGGATTTAGTAACTTGTTTTTGGTCATTAAAAATCAATAGAAATTCATTTCTTAACAGTTCTGGAGGCTGGGAAATCTAAGATCAAGGCGCTAACAGATTCAGTGACTGGTGAAAGCCTGGAACCTGTTCATTTAGTGACCTGCTTTTAATGGAGAGAAGACAAGGAAAGTGATAGGATAATACTTCCAAAACTAGATTGTAAAAGTTTGTGACTTCTGTCTCACTGGCTGGCACTTTCTCACTTGCTTACTTTGATGAAGCCAGCTGGCATGTTGTAAGCAGCCCTATAGAAAGGTCCATATGTTAAAAAGCTGAGGGCAGCCTCCCACTCAGTCCAACAGCCTGTGAGAAACTGAACCCTGCCAACATGAGTGAGTTTGGAAGGGATGCTTCCCCATCGGAGCCCTGACATGACTGTAGCCCTGGCCAGTAACTTCACTGCAGCCTGTGGAAGACTGAAGGAGAGTCTGAAGCTAAGCTACACCTAGATTCCCGACTTACAGAAATTGTGAAGTAATAATGTTATATAGCAGATAATGCAAAGCCCTACCTTCCTCATCTCTAAAAATGAAGTTGATAGCCTACCTCACAGAGGTATCATAATTAAATGAAATAATATATATAAAGCATTTGGCATCTAATATATATTTTTGGGGTGGAATGGGATGGGGGGATGGGGTAACTGGGTGATGGGTATTAAGGACGGCACATGTGATGTGCACTGGGTGTTACACACAACTAATGAATCATTGAATACTACACCAAAAACTAATGATGTACTATATGTTGGCTAATTGAACATAATTAAAAAAAGAAAAGATAAAAAAAGAAGTTCTATAGTTAAAGATCTCTGGAAAATAGTGCTTATAATACACCCATCCTCTTAAAATTATACAATGCATGTAGGAGCCAAAATCCTGCTATAAAAACAGCAAAATTTAAAATCCTTAAAAAAAAATATATGTGTGTATATATATATATATATATATACACACTTTATTTATTTATTTTACCACCATTAAGTTTTGGGTTATTTATTGTGCAGTAATAGTAACCAGGACATTACTCATACCCTTGTGATAAACATTTCATAAAATATGTGTGAAATACTTAGAAGAGTGTCTAGCATATATTAACATTTAATAAGTATTAGGACTTATTCTCCAGGTTAGATACTATTACAGCACTAGAATGCAAACTTTCAACTTATGTTTCCCTTTTAAAAATTTGAAAAACTATCGTCCTAAACTTTTTTCCTCCCATTTCTGCCATTTATTTTTTTTTAAAATTAAATTCAATTAATTAACATGCATTATTGGTTTCAGAGGTACAGGTCAGTGATTCATGAGTCTTATATAATACCCAATGCTCATTACATCACATGCCCTCCTCAGTGTCTATCACCCAGTTACCCCATCCCTCCACCACCCTCCCCTCCAGGAACCCTGTTTGTTTCCTGTGATTAAGAGTCTGTTGTGGTTTGTCTCCCTCTCTGGTTTCAACTTGTTTTCTTTTTTCCTCTCTTCCCCTATGATCCTGTTTTGTTTCTTAAATTCCACATATCAGTGAGATCATATGATAATTGTCTTTCTCTGGTTGACTTATTTCGCTTAATATAATACTCTCTAGTTCCATCCACATCATTTGCAAATAGCAAGATTTCATTTTTTTGATGGTTGAGTAATATTCCATTGTGTATATATACACCACATCTTCTTTACCCTTTCATGTCAATAGACATGTGGGCTCTTTCCATAGTTTGGGTATCGTGGACATTGTTGCTATAAACATTGGGGTGCAGGTGTCCCTTCAGATCACTACATTTGTATCTTTGGTGTAAATCCCTAGTAATGCAGTTGCTGGGTTGTAGGGTAGCTCTACTTTCAACTTTTTGAGGAACCTCCATACTGTTTTCCAGAGTGGCTGCACCAGCCTGCATTCCCATCAATAGTAAAAGAGGGTTCCCCTTTCTCCAGATCCTTGCCAACACGTGACTTTAATTGATTTTAGCCATTTTGACTGGTGTGATAATAGATACATTTAAAAAGGTAACTATTAACTCAAATCCACTAAATTTTATCTCTACCAGCTAATGCCTTGTTATAACACTACTGACATTAAAATAATGATTTTTAATAATGCTATAGCATTTTATAGTGGTTCTACATACATATCTTATTTCTCAGAGTAGGAACATGATTAAAACTGGCATAAAAAAATATATGGTTTCAATCCTGGGTTTCTGCCACAGAGTTCCTAAAACTCAGGAAATTCTTTTGTCCTTCATTAGGAGTCCCTTCTCAGTTTATGTTAAGGAAGTGACTTAGGGCCCCTAGATAGCCTCAGGATGGGGCTGGTCACCAGAAAGACCTAGTAGTCAAAAGGTTGGAACTTTCACACCCACCGACCTGGTAAGGGAAGGCTACAGATTAAATCTCTGTAAAAACTTGTGAACAAATTGAGCTTCTGGGTAAGTAAACACATGAAGATGTGGGAGAATGGGCTGCACAACAGAGTGTGGAAGCTCCTTGCTCAAACCTATATACCTTGCCCTGTGCATCTCTTCCATCTGGCTGTTCCTTACTTACATCCTTCTATAATAAACTGGTAAAGGTAAGTAAATGTTTCTGAGTTCTGTGAGCAGCTCTAGCAAAGTAATTGAACTGGAGGAGAGGGTTGTGGGAACATCTGATCTTTAGCCAGCTTAACAGCTGGACTTGCTATTGGTGTCTGAAGATCCGTCTTGTAGGATTGAGCTCTTAACTGTGGAATCTGACACTATCTCCATTAGAGCCACGGTTGTTTCAGTGTTTGGCTAAATATTAGATAAATGCTCCATGCATACACCAAACAATTCTTCAGTGGTTTTCATAACAGGGTTTAAGAAAATAAAGTTTGAACTTCAGGCCTTTCTTTCATAAGCTCTATTCATCTCTCACTTTGGCAGAGTTTAGTTGACAAAAGTCTGCTTTTTTAGAGTACAAAATTAGGCAAAACGATTTATTGGTGTTGCACTTTTTTTTTTTTAAGGAGTGCTGGACTTATTAGATGATTTCAGGAACACTGAGAACCTCCTAACTGGTAATCAATTTATTGGAAAATTAGTAAGACTCAGAACTTCAAGCTCACAACAGACTAGAGCTCTATCTGTATTGTACCTGACTTGACACTGAAGCCTTGAGAGTACCTTGTTTTCTAGAACAAGTACACAGTTCGTCAGAGAAAAATTTCTTTTCAACGCTTTCCGGGAAAGGGATATTGGCTTAGTTCCCAATGACAGCTGTCTGGTCAATTTATGGTGCTTTGATGGACCATATTAAAATTTAAAAGTTGGAATGGGTACTTGAAAGTGAACTGCTGTTAAGGTAGACGTGTTCTAGAGTGATCTTCACTACTGCCTCCTTAAATAGGTGCTTGGGAAGGGGAAAAAGATAGTGAATGAATGTTGGTGAGTGGACATGGGAGCTTCCAAAAGTATTTGAGGCTTTGACAATATACATGACTTCTAATTCTTATAAAAGATGATGTCTAACCTTTTCATTTATGTAGAATAAAAAATTTGCATTTTAAAAGGCATTCTCTAAACCCAAAGTACTCTGTGTTAGCAATTAATTATTCCATAGCTATATCATGGTTATATAACCTACCACAGAATTGCTTAACACTTATGAAGTGCTCTGGAAATTGACAGCAAGGGTGATTAAAAAAAATTTTTTTTTTCTTTTAAAATAATCTCTATATCCAGTGTGGAACTCGAACTCACCACCCCAAGATCAAGAGTTGCATGCTCCACCACCGAGCCAGCCTGCTGACCCCAGAGTGACTTTTTTTTTTAAGAGAGGGAAGGTGAGAGAGCATGCGTGCACAAGAGTGGGAGGGCATAGAGAGAGGGCAACAAGAGACTCTTAAGCAGGCTCCACACCCAGAGCAGAGCCCAATCTTGGGCTCTAACTCACTACCCTGAGATCATGAGCTGAGCCAAAATCAGTAGTTGGATGCTTAAGTGACTGAGCCATCCAGGTGTCCTCCAACAGTGATTTTTAAGGTATTGTTTTTGGAGGTGCCTGGCTGGCCCAGACAGAAGAGCATTTGACTCCTGATCTTGGAGTTGTGAGCTCAAGCCCTGCATTGGGTGTAGAGATTACTTAAATAAATAAAACTTAAAAAATAGAATATAGTTTTTGTAGCATGGCAAAAAGCCTTGGAACAAAATCTTATTCTGTCATTCTTAAACAAATTTAGTGCTCTATCATTAAGACTAGCGTTTCCCTACATATTTTGGGCAGGGAGGTAGGGGCTACTTCTTTGTAAGAAATCCTGAAATCATCTGGCGGAAGGAGTTCAAAATTAAGTTTAAAAATAATTCCAACAGTGAAATTCCCAAGGGTGAGTCCCTTTTGCTCTTCTACCAAAAATTCTGGAAGTCTCTTCCTTGAGGGACGGGGGAAGGTGACAGCAAAAAGGACATGGTGGTAGCATGAAGAGTTTACTAGATGAGACTTAAAGACGTAATATCATCTCTTCACTCAATACATATTTAAGGCCAAATCTGTGCATTTTTATACATCATGGACCTTTGTTTAATGAATTACACTTACTTACGACAAAATATTATCACCATTAAATTTTACATGCTTCCAAATTTAGATAGTTGCCAAATTTGTGCCACAAAGCCTAGCATGGAGATATATGGGATGAAAAGAAGTCCAACATATGTTCCCTGGTCTTAAGACTGGAAATGGAGAGTCCTTCAACAAATATGTACATTTTCTAAAGGGGTCTCTAAAGTCCTGGGTCTCCTCGGAAGTATATGAAGGGTCCAGTATCACCTAACTTTGAGCTCTTCAAAAGATAGGGTCCTACAGAGTTGATATTGTCTATACTAATGATGACAATAGCTCTTCCCTCAGTGCCCTCCGACATATTTACAAATACCCCTTGGAGATGATAACCTAACCCCAACCCCTTCTCCTGTTTGAGAACCGCAGTGGCTTCCCATTGTAATTGAAATAAAATCCATACTCCTTATACTGGCCTCTAATACCCTAAGAAATCTGATTCATTCCTACATCTTTGACTTCCATCATGCTCATGGTGCTCTTTATTCCATACATTCTAATCTTTCTGTTCTTCAAACATACCAAGCTCTTTCTGATACAAGGTGTTTGCATTTGCTTTCTCTCCAGCTGGAATATTCTTCTCCCAATCCAATTTGAAAGACTCCTTATCGCTCAGGCTTCAGCTCAAATGTCACTTTAAGACTTCTCAGATTAACTCAGTTAATACTCTCCTTCATTACTCTGACATTAACCTGTTTTATTTTCTTCACAGCACTTAAGTTTGTCTTTTCCACTAGAATGTAAATTCTTTCAGATTAAATGACATCTTTACTCCCTTTTGTTTATGTTACTATGGATTTAGTTCAAGTTTTGATATTTCTTTCAGCATTATCTATGGAATTTTAGGAAGGTAGAGTCAAACGTAGGCACTTAGGTCACCATCTTAAACCTGAATCTCAGCTTGTTTGGGGGAAAGGTTTGTTTTGCTTAAAGGGACTGGTCAAGAAAGCCATGCTAACTGTGAGGTGACAGATTTTACCTGGTCTCAACTAATTCTTTCAAGAAGTTAAAACACTCCCTTAGGGAACTTTGTTTACAACATCAACAGAAAGCAACTTTAAAGAAATAGGACTACTCATACTATTTCTGGCTGATTACTGCCCCAATAAAATATATGACTTATTAAACTTGGGGCGCCTGGGTGGCTCAGTGGGTTAAAGCCTCTGCCTTCGGCTCGGGTCATGATTCCAGGGTCCTGGGACTTATTAAACTTAAAAAAAAAATCGTACCATATTTACCAGAGTCTTCAACAAACTAAAGGAAAAATAAACAAGTTTTTTCTCAAGTTAATTTCTAATTTAAATCATATACCTGATTCATAACTAGCCTAATCTTAGCTAGTAAGTAAAATGCATTTATCAAGCTGTCCCACTAAGAGAAATAAATGGCATTTGATGATACCTAATAATGTCAATATATGCACAGATTTTGCTTCTCATCTATAAAATACTACCCATGGCAGAATTCTGAATGATGAAACTATGGTAGATGGCTAAATAACCAAAGATCAGGCTATCCATTTGGGATGGCACTCATCTCATCATTGTGGTTAAGGTGACCAATAAATTCTAGTTTTATGTTGCTTTCCCTTTAGACTACTATGTTATGATTTTGCCAATATTAATAGAAAATCCAATGTAAACTATCTTAAACAATAAAGGGCATTTATTGGCCTACTAACAAAAAAATTACAGGCAGGATAGTGATGACGTATGGTTCAGTCAGGGTTCTGGTTTACTTTCTTACTAAGTTTTTGGCTCGCCCTTCTTCTATGTGTTGGGTTTATCTTTAGGCTAGAGAGATGCAATTCTAGGTCTCCCAAGTACACAGGACCTTTATTAACTGAGGAAACATCTTTTCTCAAAGTCCTTATAATAAACAATCTGCCCTTGCTTTTCACTAGCCTGTACTGGGTCACATGATACTCTGGACCAATTCCTGTGGTGAGAGTAAATCTATGCCTTAATAAACTTTGATCCAGGCTTCTGAACAATTTTTTTAAGTGCAATGGCATTACACTCACCAATGTTTTTCAAATGGTGGACCGTGACCCAAGAATGCATCATGAAATTAATCTTTGGGTCCTAATCATCATTTAAAAGATTAAATAGATTTGAGATTGCATTGCACATATACTATTTTATGAAACTGGTGCTCACACATACACATCTGAATCATAATGTAAAATCTGTTTATTATGAACTGGAGTCAAAAAATGTTTGAAAGCCACCATCTTAGGCAAAGTAGGTTCACTCCCTAAACTGTAGTGGAGTTAGTTAGCTGTCGCTTAAGTACACGGATTATGTAAGGAAAAAATGGATACCTGAAAGAAAATTGATACAGTTTGGAAGAGGAAAATAGATGCTGGGGATAGGGTCAACAATTTCTATTGCAGCCTGCCTGACACTTAAATATTTAATCTATACTGGGTCCCAATACAGTCATAACCAAGCATATTTTAATTCTTCCAATGTTTCCTCAATTTCAAAGTATACCTCCCTTCCAAAAAAAAAAAAGGCACTTATTTCCCTTCCCAGTTAAGTTTCCATGGTGGGGCAACATATAAATTTTTATCATTTGGTTGGTAGAAAGTATTATGGTAAAAGATTCATTGAAAAGCTTGGCTTCTAGGGAAAAAAAAACCCCCATATTCCAAATAACTGAGCAAATCTTTATCATCACCCTAATCTTTATTGAGGTTTAAATTTAGATCTTATTTGACAAGAACTTTAGAGCTCATTTTAGATTAACTAATCAAAAACTAAGGATTACAGAGGATGAACTTATCTAAGGTAGTTAATTAGTTGCAGAACCCAAGTCTCTTGACACCTGCTTCAGAATTCTTTCCATTGTACTAATTAATAGTGTAGCTATACCAACTTTAAAAAAATGAAAGTACTGAACATGAGTAAATTCCAGAGGCACCTAGATTTACACTGCTGAGGGATTCTTTCAAGAATTGTAGGTAAATTATATTTTTGGAAGTACTACTGCATTTTTAAGGAAACATGGGAGCTTACTTACAAATGTCACTTCTGTAGTCTTTGATAGGCGAAGAATAGTTATTGCTTTGTGTGTTTAAGGCAGCCAAAGAACTTTAAAGGTGATTTTTATAATGTTACATTATAAATTGTATTTCACTTAATACTTTACCTTTTAAGGTAGGGAATTCAATTACTGAGCACTTTTTGTACAATTAGAAACTTACTAAGTTCTATGAATGATCCTAAAGATGTCCTAGATACAAAAAATGACAATCAGTGGATTTATATGTGTGTGGTACTAGGAAGCAATCCTCATTAAGAAATCAAGGCAATTTCAATTACCTTAATTTTCATTACTAGTATTTTTAAAGTAAACTGTATGCCCAATGTGGTGCTCAAACTCATGACCCCGAGATAGAGTCACATTCTCTACTGACTGAGCCAGGTAGGCACCCTACAATTTTGGTTACTTTAGATTCAAAGTGGAAAAGTCATTTTGGGTTAGATAGCACTAGGTGAACTATGTTTCATGCATAGGCAGAAAGGGTAGCTGTCATTTGAGGATGCCCTAAGAGTCTTTTTTTAGTCCCCAAATCTCTTCCTTTAAGAGTTGTTTCCTCTTTTGGGTGAAATGATTTATAAGAGACTTCTCTCTAGCTTCAGAAAGAGCCTCTACTATCTGGAGTCTTAGGGAGTACTGATAGTGCTCAAGATTTGCTTTGCTTTTATTTAAGAAAGGCAAAGTCTGAAGGGTAGGCAGGATTTAAACATGAAGGATAAGAATCTTCTGTTCTGGGATTCAGTCATGGTACCTACAGTAGGTTAAGGTAATAAAGAAGTTACTGTCTGGAACTACATTTGCCCATCATCTAACAGGTCCCAGGCCCACCTTCAGGTGCTAAAAGTCCACTCTCAACTAGCCATACATGGTATCCATAGGTTAGTCTGAGAGGTTACAGAACAGATGAGAAATTGGCATCGAGAATCAAGTTGGGTAGTGTTGGCAATAAAGTGGTCTATTATCAGATAGCAGGGTCCCAGTCAACAGACTTGGGTTTAACGCAAGGATCTAGGCCCTCAGAGAAGGAGGTTCCAAGTAAAGAACCATAAAGAGAGGCCTTATATCTCAAGAGGATGATACCCTGAACAAGTAATTTAAGGGCTCAGGTTCAGTAATCATGAGTCTCATTATCAAACTTGAGGTATCAGCCAGACAGGGATATTATGGAGTTATGTGTGCCTCTCAAATTAGGGTAGATTTAATTCTAGGATTGACAAAAAGTACTGTATGTAAGAGCAATTATGAATCTTTCTTGAGAATAATTTTCCTTGATGGCAACTTAATCCTTATTTTTACACAGTTTTATATTAAAGTAAGCAGTCATATTTTGAAGTAGACAGCTAATTTTAGGTAAATCTAGAGAAAAAAATACAGGATTTCAAAGAAATGTCCAGACTTTAGTAGGGAGTTTTAGCTATGCTCCAAAGTCACTGATGCTCTTTATAAAGTTTGAAAGGCAATGACCACAAAAAGTACCATCTATGGGAAAACACTGTTCTTTGTTTTGTTTTGTTTAGTAGGCTCTACATCCAATGTGCGCCTTGAACTCACAGACCCTGAAATCAAGAGTTATATCCTGTACTGACTGAACGGATCAGGGACCCCAACATTTTAAATTACATTCTGCTACTTCATGTGTGAGCTTAGGCAAATTCAAAAATTACTTAATCCCACAGGATTGCTGTAAAGATTACTGAGAACATATAAGCATCCAGTAAGATAAAATGGGTGATTAATAATGTGACAAAACCTGGGCTAGAAATGCTTAATCTTGCTGCCTTAGATTAGGTCAGATCCCAAGGACTGGAGGACTGTTAAGTTGCCAGAGAACAAAAACCCAGACTAGAAGCGAATGTGGAAGTAAAGTTTAAATGGGACATGATTGGATATAGAAGAGAACTAATATACGTTGTGTATCTTTTCCTATGACCTGTTAGGAGTTTTAGATACTCATTTAATCCTATTAATAACCCTCAAAGAAGGCATAATTTTACAGATTTGAAAACTGAGGTACAGGAAGGCTCAAACTACCCAACATTAAATAGCTAGTTACGCAGAGGAGCAAGTCCCCCAATGTAGTCATGCTACCACATTCTGCCTTAGTGAGGGGAGGTCCTTCTACTCTCCAAAATGAGAACTGGGTTTGAATAAGTGAGATTAAATATATAATAGCTACCTACATAGGAGAAACACAAAATATCTGACACTGAGCTGGTGACCTGAAATATGTGATGTGATGCAGAGATCGCAGGGACAGCAAAGTCAGACCTCCTTCATAGAATTCCAAGAATAAATTGATAGGGGTTTCAAATCTAATTATTTTCTTCAAGTACAGTAAAACCTCATTAGTCTACAGTATATGGAATTTACAATACTCTACATAGGAACTGAGTAACAACGAAAATATCTGATGACGTTCTTCATACTTCCCTCCCCCAATAACTGAGCTTAGATCAAAGATGTGACATTATTTAGTGACTTCTGCCTTATGACCTGAATTCTAGGTAAAAGAATAAATAAGCCAAAACCACAAAGGGTAACTAACATTCTCTACACATGCAGATATACAAATATAAACTACCATATCCTATTCCATTTTTTGTTGATTCACCAAAATTTTTTCCTTTACTGGGAATTTTACTTTAATAAGGACTATTGCTAGGCAATGGACACACAGAGCTGAGTAAGACCTTGTAAGAGCTTAGTCCATTTAACACTGGAAATCATGAGGCCACCAAGAGTTCACAGCTGGGACAGGCACAAAAAATAGGGCCAATACAGAAAGACAGAGAATCAAAGTACCAATGATAAATTAGGTCAAACTATTCAAAAGCAAATAGGAGTTTGTCAGGAAGCAAAGGGAAGGAATATTTTTTGAGACCTGAAAGCATGAAACAGTGTGATGTGTTCAGGGAATGGCAAGGCATTCCATGTGATTGGAGAGCCAGGGGTTTGGCAGGATTCACAGTGATTAGATCCTAAAGAGATACATTATGCTAAGACATACATACATTAAGTCTTGTGGATCAACATTTCCCACAGTTAAGACCATGGATTCTTTGAAATCACAATGTGAAGAAGAAATACCAATAATAATACATGCTTAAAACTTCTGATTCTTTAGCTTAAAATCTGAGAAGTATAAAAAATATGAATCATTTTATTTAAAACCCCAAAATAGCAGAGATGAAATCATCTTTTATTTTCATCTTATATTTGGTTATCAAGAGACATGCAAAACCCTCTTAATTTTAATGAGAACAGTGTTTTTGTGTCTTTTTATCACATATCCGCTTAATATTAGGTGTAATGTTGCTAAGTCGAATCCGCATATGAGGTGCAGCATCAAGTCTTTTTCTGTATTTTGTTTTTGTTGCGGCATAATATGAAAATCCTGTTTCACACAGGTGCATTGTAGCAAAAGGAAGAAGTACACGAACTGCACGCCTCGCAATGCTTGGGTACTCTTGAATTAGGCTACTCCAAAAATCATTTAGTGAAAGTTCACTGAAATTTTGTTTCACTTGAGAATCAGATGTTAAATCAATCAGGCTCTCATAGTCCCGTGCTACTAATGAGACTGGTTTAACAGTTACTGTAAATGGATTTCTAACCCAAGTGTTATTATCATTTGTTACAGGAAAATATTTTAACAGAGTAGAGCGCAAACCCCTTAGGTGCTGCACAATGGCACTACAAATATCTTTATCAACTGTAGAATTAATTTCAGTCAAAAAGTCACTGAGTGTAGGAAAACAATCAAAGTTTTCTTCTTCTACAGATGAAGCCCAAAACTCTAATTTTCTTAACAATGATGACAGTTTATCAAAAACTGTAAAAACTGTTACATTTTTTCCTTGCATTGATAGATTAACCTCATTTAATTTAGTAAAAATATCTGCAAGATATGCAAGTCTTAGCAGCCAAGATGAATTTGTTAAACAATCAGATAGTCGAAAAGCAGAATCCATGAAAACCAATAGTTCACGACGAAGCTCAAAAAGTCTTACAAGAACTTTACCTCGGGAAAGCCACCTCACCTCTGTATTCAGAAGAAGCGCTGTGTGCTGGGCACCCATTTCCTCACATAAAATTTTTAGTAGCCTGGATTGATGTGGTCGAGCTTTAATGTAATTGATGATTTGTACTGCCTGATCTAGCACATTTTTCAGAGATGTAGGCATTATTTTAACCGCTAGTGCATGTCTATATAATAGGCAGTGACTACTGGTGCTTTCGGGAGCCACATATTTTATCAAGGTGACAGCCTCAGCAATTTTCCCGTCCATTGCCCTAGAAGCATCGCTACAAACATCAACACATTTTTCCCATTCAATTTCATGTTTCTGCATAAAACTGTTGATGCAGTTGAAAATTTCTTCACCAGTAGCATTACTTTGCAAAGATTCACATAAGAGTAGGTCTTCCTCAATAGATTTATTAAACCTATAACGAACAAACACAAGCAGCACAGCCAGTCCTGAAACATCAGCTGATTCATCTAGTTGCAGTGAAAACCCATCACAAATTTTCAGTCTACAAACAAGCTCTTCCTCAATGTCAGCAGCAAGATCCTTAATTCGACGTGCAACAGTACTATTTGATAGTTGTACTGCATCTATTTTTTTACTGTATTGTTCATCAAACATTCGCATCACAACATCTTTTGCACAAGGCTTGATAAGCAATTCTCCAATAGTATGAGCCTCTCCACTCAGGGCTATATGGTAACTTACATTGTATGATGCCTCTGTAGCACTTTCATTATCTGTATTGACAACTTTAGGTGTTGGAGGTTTGTTATTTTCAGGTGAATCAAGATGTTGCTTAAAAAAGCTTATGTCTTTGTCTTTGTAGGCAGCATGTTTAGTTTCCAAATGTCTTCGAAGTTTACTAGGGGCCAAAGAACTATTTGATAAAATTTTCTTACATAACACACACTGAGCATGAGGTGCATCTCTATTTCCAAAGTAAGTAAATCCAAAAGACAAGTAACTTTCATCATATTTTCTTCTTTTTGGTTTCTTACTAAATGTTGTTATTTTGCTGGAATTGGACATAAATTTGACCCTGGAAAGCTCACCTTCTGATTTTTTAGAAACTGAAGGCTGCAACTGTTCATCCTCGCTTTGTAATATTCCAACCTTTTGATCATTTGATTCAGACACAATTTGGTAACAAAAAGATTCTACTTCTTGTTTAAGACTTCCTTGTTTCAACAACAGATCCATAGGCAATGTGTTTGTGGTACAAAACATGGTTAATTTAGAATAAACACTGAGTATCACAAATGTGTTGAAATTATACAACAGGATACACAGAAGATGAGCAATCATCAAAGAGATGATATAGAGCAACACATCAGTTAATTTGTAAATGCTGCCTATGCATCAATGCGCAGATGGAACATCACAAGTTCGTGTATCAGGTGATTTCTCATGCGACTTCCTGGTGCTCTCAGGTATGGCACACCTTTTCTTAAACGTAGATTATCACATAAAAATAAAGCTACAGAAATGAGTTTAGTAGTCTTAAACTTACATTTGAAAATAAACTATAAAGAAAACGATTGTTAGCATTGATCTTTTTCTCAGAACACTTATTAACGTAGAGAGTATTAATGTTCTATAAAACACATCTTGGGAACCACTGTGCTAAGAAATAATGAAGAGTTGGTAAGTATATTTTTAACGAAGGGACCTTGAGGAATATGTCCCACGGCAGGGGTTGGCAAACTTTTTCTATAAAGAGCAATACAGTAAATATTTTTGACTTTAGGGGCCATATGGTCTTTGTTGCAACTATTCAACCTTGTAGTCGCAGCATGGTAGCAGACACAGATCATACAAAAAGAATGGACACACCTGTGGTCCGGTAAATCTCTATTTACAAAAACAGACAGCATGAGCCATAATTTACCAACCCCTTCTCATGGCATATAGCTTTTAGCTTCTGGATACCTACGGCCACTAGATACATTCACTATTGGTACTATTATACACCTGAAGCCTACCAGGACTAGTGACTATTTTGATAAACTATATTAAAGACACACAAACACAGTTCAAAGTTTTGTAAGACACCAAATTCTGTATCCTAAATACTGTGCTAACACTGAAAAATACAATGTAGACCCCAAGTTAGCTACTATTTCTCTGGAATTAAAATCACATAAATATTTATATCATCCAAATACATCCAATCACATAAATATTTATATCATCCATTACATTGAAAGTAATGTATATTTTACTGATTATTCTATTATAGTACATTCTGTTATACTATAGGTGAAGACTTTACCAGGACCTAAAAAAAATAAACTCTTATTTTAATAGGTTTATTCCTCATATAGTTTTTAAAATCATAATTAAAAGAAGGGTAATGCAAATTTTAAGTCCTTTAAAGACTACTAACTTTTCAAGCTAAGGCATACATATTTAGTGTATATCCAAATATATCTGCTTTTGATTCATATTTTATGATTTGGCTACAGAGTAAGCTTTGAATTTTCATGTCACATCCTACAGCAAATGGTTTTCCTATTAATAGCTAGATGGTAAGATACCTGAAATGAGGAGTACTCCCTTCTGCAATCACACTCTCCACCTTGGCAGCTTGACATGCAGACTCTTCAAAAGAATAAAATTAAGGGATGGGGTGGAAAGGGAGTAACCAAAAGCCTAGAATGAGAAAAATTAAAATTAGACACTGTAAAAGCAGAACTAACTATAAACCCCTAAGATGATTCTTCATTACAATTTATTTTAGATCCAGGCAGTGCAAATGATTCATCACTGCAATGCAGTGGACTGAAATAGAAGATGCCTAGCACAGTAAAAATGCTAATATTTTCATCTCACTTAATACTCTAGTTCTTTCATCGTTTTGAGACACTCTCCCAACCACTAACTTCATAGAAACATGTAACACTTTCAAAAACTAAACCCAACTTTAAAAAGTGGCCACATTTTAAGGTCTCTAAAACCAAGCATTGAAAGTAATCTAAAATAGAGTTATACCGGGAAGTGTTGTATGAAGTACGCATTTTTGCTATAACCATTTTTGTCCCCTCAACCAATATTCTAAGTTAGGTTACTAATGTTTATAGAATGATCGCTGTTTACTATGCTTGTTACTGCTAGATCCCTCATATAGATTATCTCATTCCTTATGATAATCCTTAAACTCGAGAGTCAGGGACTAGTATTGACCGAATTTAGAAGATGAACTAATAGACTGAGAAGTCATCTGCTAACTTAACACATCTTGTAAGTGAAGAACTAAGAAGAGAACCCAAAAAGTTGGCGCTGCAGAGTCCACGCACCTAGCCATTCCTTGTGTGTGCCTGAGTACTCTAAATTTCCCAAGCACCTACGGGTGGCAGAGAGAAATGGATTACAACTGCCAGACAGTCGAGGGTTTCAAACTGCAGCAGCAGAAAGCCCTACTCCATTATTGGGAGCCAAAGAGCAGTGGATTCTCATTTCCACAATCCCGATTTTAATTTAGCAACAGAGAACTTCGTGGAGCTGCTGGTTGGGATTAGAAGCCCTCTCCCTGGCTACCCGAGGAGGACACAAGGGAGTAAGAAGCTTTGTTTTCCTCACGGAAGGCCTCATTCCCACCTCTTCTAGAGGTGCTTTCCCGCATCTCTCGAGGACAAAGACTCTAGACTCCCTAGAGAGTCCAGCTTCTATTCCATTACCCGAAAAGGCTGGCAGGGGGTGGAGGGTGGGGAGAAACCCTGTTCTTTTGTCTCTTCTCGGGGTTAAACTGACAGGTAGCACCATCCCTTCACTCCCACCTTCGGGCTGTTCCAGCTGTGAACAACACCCTCAGGGGCAGGAGGGCCGGGTTAAGAGTGCAGTCCAGTCAGAAAGCCCAGGCAAAGGAGGGGGCGGTTGCCCTTTCCAGCACCTACATGCTTCTTTAAATGGTCACTTCGATGTGCTGCCTGGGCCAGCTACGCCTCCTTGTCACAGGTGCGCGCTGCCAGCAGACCCACATCTGGGGGCTCGCCCACCCTCGCCTCCAAAACTCTTCTCTTGCCTCCCCGGGCGGTCTCCTCAGCACCCAACACTATCTCTCTACGTCACCTCCATCAGGGATGGAGACCGGTCTTCGCTGCGGCTGGGCTGCTGGGCAGCGCCGCGGTCCCCAGCTGAGTCTGCGGCCGCCATTTTAAACAGCTCAAGGCAGCGGCCATTTCAGAGCGCACCGCTCAGCCGCCGGGGCGGCTCTGGTCCTCACCTTCACCGAGGCCTGACCGGGGTCAAGAGCCAGTCGTCGCGGACTGGAAGGGGAGAGGGAAGGAGGGGGGAATGAAAAACAAAACAGAGGGAGGAAGGATTCGGGGACAGGGTGATGCTCTCAGCTCAGGGATACCGCCTATGCCACCTCCATAGAGATCCGGTTCGCGGCTGGCGCGGTCGCTCCTCTGAAGATAAATTTAGCACTCTGGAGCAGACGAACTTACAGTCTCCACGAGCGGCTCCTCTGCCGCCCAATCAGCGCCAGAGCTGCTCTCCGCCACCAATCCACGCGGAGCCGTGGGGCGGGACCAAAGGAAAGGACCAAGCTCGGTTGATGCGCGCCCCGGCGGTCGTCGTGGTGCTGGGTTCGGGCGAGCCGGGAGTCTCAGCTGGTGCGGGACGTGAAGCGATTGTTTTCAGACTTCCCTGGGTTCCTTGTAGCCCGGCTGCTTGTTTAGAATGCAGGTTCCCGGGTACCGCCAGACAGAGTTAGTTGTCCCGTGAGGCTGGACTGGCCTCCAGGAGTCTGCGTGCTCGTAGCACTGGCGTGCTGCCCAGGCGGCGGTGATTTGTGTGATTCGCAGTTACCCCTAGGAGCGCGCAGAGCCGCGGCTGCTGCTGCTTTCACGACCTCTTTGTTTTCCGAGCCGCCCCCTCTCTCCCTGGTTTTCCCTCTGAGAGTGGGGCCGGAGACGCCTTCCCCTTTCCCCGTCCCTCCCGACGCTGCTGTGTAGGGGGCTCTCAGGCGAGCCTCGCCTCGCCCTGGAGCTCTCGGGTGACCCCAGATGCGATCGGGGCCGCCGTGTAGGAGTGTGTAGGGGTAGCGGCGTCTCCGCTGTGTCCTAGGGCAGGTCTGCTTGGCACCCTCCGGGAGGGGGCCTCAGGCAGCCTGCACGCGCCGGCCAGCCCGCAGGACTACACCGTCTGCTCTCTGCCGCATTCGGGCGCTTTAAGCCTCGTGCTCTCCCACGCCCCTCCGCTGTTAGGAAGAACAGCATAGCAGAGGTTGCGGGCTGTGTTGTTTCTCCCTTGGCGATCTGTCGTGGAGACCCGGAGCTGGGTTTTCCAAACTGGCCCCTTAAAATATATACGCGTCTAGGGGTAATTTGTTTAAGTACAAGTAGCACTGAACAGTAGGTCCCACTGAAATAGTTTGCCTTTGGCGGCCCCTGAAAATAGCTAAGTGAATATTGGGTCATGTTTTCAGGCACTGCACCCAAAGACAAAATCCCCGGCTCGTGGTCAAAAGCAAGAGCAGCTTCTGTTTTTCTTAAACACGGTTCTTCCATATGTGAACAAATCTCTTAGGCGTAGGAAGAAGCCTACCCCTTAAAATTTTCAGGAGGACGGTATAGATGATCTCCCTGCACGATAATAGAAGACACCATTTGGTCCTAAATATATATTTTTTTAAAAGATTTTATCTATTTACTTGTCAGAGCGCGAGTGAGCGCAGGCAGAGGGAGAAGCAGGTTCCCTGCCGAGCAAGGAGCCTTGATGTGGGACTCGATCCCAGGACACCGGGATCATGACCTGAGCTGAAGGCAGCCGCTTAACCGACTGAGCCACCAGGCATCCCGGTCCTAAATATTTTTAAGCCAGTTCAACGTCTTCAGATTTTTTACCCTATAATAAGCTATCCATGTGTCTTCATTATTTAAAAAAAAATATTTCTGTGAAATCAAATAATCAGTTTCAAGTTTGAACTTCATGGTCAAAGGTAGAATGGGAATCAGGGACACCTCGGTGGCTCAGTCAGGTAAGTGGCTTCCTTTGGCTCAGGTCATGATCCCAGGGTCTTGGGATCGATTCTTGTACTGGGCTCCCTGCTCAGTGGAGCCCCTGCTTCTCCTTCTCTCTCTGCCTGCCGCTCTGCCTACTTGTGCTCTGTCAAATAACAAAATAAGATCTTTAAAAAAAAAAAAAGTGGGAATCATTTTTGGGAAGGGCGATTTAGGTCTATTTGAACAGCAAAGAGTTTCCTTTTGTCATTGCAGGAGTTGTCTAACTTGATAATAACATTGGAAGAGTATCCCATAATTTCATATGTTTTATATTTCAGAATAAACTTTTACATATAAGTTCTCCATTTAATCTTCACATCTGGTTTGCATCTTCAAGAACTGAGAAAATCTAAAACATTCAGTTGATGGGAAAAATAGCGCTTAAACAAGTTCAACTAAAGTCTAGGACTTAACCTATGTCTTAAACATCTGAAGAGTCTGATAATTAAGGACTTGAAACATAAGAGTTTTTTTTCTGTAATTGCTTAGTCAATAAATTATCATGTAATGTGGGTCGATGAGTCAGGCTAGAATATATGTAAACAATGTAGTGCTCAGACCAATAATGATAATAGCTAACATTTACTGAGTACATAGTACAAGCCAGGGGCTGTTCTACACACTTTTTAAGGTTAATTAACTCATTTACTCTTCACACACAACAACCCTATCAGATGATTGTTCCTATTTTACAGATAAGGAAATTGAGCAGATTGATAATAACTTGCTCAAGTTCCCAAATCTAATTGGTACCAGAGCTTAGGTTACGTGCAATGCTGGTTGTAGGAACTATAGCCCTGTGGGTCTAGATGGTGTGTGTGCACATGCACTTGCAAACTCGCATTAGAAAACTATTGTGAATAAGACTATAGAAAAATATTGGGTAAGTAGGTAGAGCCTTATTGTTAAAAAGGAACTCCGTTTGTTGCATGGGGCTCAAGTAAAATCATCACTGGAAGCAGTGGCTAGAATTTCAACTGATACCCTAAATTTGCAGCTCCTGTTGCTTTAAGAGGTCTGAGATAGCAATTCTGTTTGTTTTGGTTGCATGAGTTAATTTGCTTTGCAGTTAGGTTTATCAGAAGCATGTGATGAGACAGGAAGCTCTGGAGCCAGTAATGTAGGTCAGAGTGTCCCACGCCCTGCCCATCATACTCCTCCATCCTTCAGTATATGTGGGCTGCCCTGGCCCAGGAAGATGGCAGCCAAAGCAGGCCTGAGTGAGCTGACAGCTGGGGCCCATCTGCTGATCTTGCACTTGTTCCTGAGCAGGGCAGCAAGTCCTTCTTAAAAAAGGATCTCAGGAAAAAAAAAAAAAAAAATTAAAAAATTTAAAAAAAGGATCTCAGGGACGCCTGGGTGGCTCAGTTGGTTAAGCAGCTGCCTTCGGCTCAGGTCATGATCCCAGCATCCTGGGATCGAGTCCCACATCAAGCTCCTTGCTCAGCAGGGAGCCTGCTTCTCCCTCTGCCTCTGCCTGCCACTCTGTCTGCCTGTGCTCGCTCTCTCTCTCTCCCTCTCTCTCTGACAAATAAATAAATTTAAAAAAAAAAAGGATCTCAGTAGTACATCTCCATGTCTGGCACTGTGTGTAACCTTTATTATAAAGGTGGTAAATTAGTACAGTTTTCACTATTTTTGTGAAAGTTATTATTGTGGTATTTTGTCAACTTTTAAGATGTATGAAACCCTTAAGAGAATTTAATGACCATATGTAGGAGATTGATTTATTGGTATTATATTTACAAGAGTTACATGGGTGCTTATAAAGATTTCACCAGCTAGCTATTATATATATATATATATATATATATATATATATATATATATATATATATAATTATTTTTTAAAGATTGTATTTGGTTTTTTTGACAGACACAGCAAGAGAGGGAACATAAGCAGGGGGAGTGGGAGAGGGAGAAGCAGGGTTCCTGATGAGCAGGGAGTCCAATGCAGGGCTCAATCCCAGGATTCTGGGATCATGACCTGAGCCAAAGGCAGACGCTTAACAACTAAGGCACCCAGGAGCCCCTAATGGATATATTTCTAATTGTAGTTTAAAATTGCTAAGAAGACTTGACTACTTGAGCATGCAAATTATGTTAAATATTTAGGAAGTATTTAGTCTGTTAAGCCTGTGAATTAATTAAATCGTAGAGAATAAGTGAAAGTGATTGTCCATATTTTTAGGCTAAGATGAGGAGATTTATAAATAGATGAACAATTGAGCTTAAAGGCTTACATGAGTTTACAATTTTAATATATTTTGCCTATTAATAAACAAATCATGCCAATTATCAATGTTTATTGTAGCTTTTGTTCTCTCCTAGGACTTTCACTATTCCTTCTATGTTCAATGATTCACAAAATATAACACTTACATAACTGACTTCCCACTTGATCTTCAGTTACTGATTTTCAAGTCTGTAGACTTTTTCTTTGAATATATACCAACAGCTCAGATTAAGCATATTTAAAACTTTACTAATTCTCTCTAATACTTGTACCTTCCCAATGACCTCATTTATGTTAAAGATTTTATTATTCTTTTAATATTACAAGCAAACTTGGAGTCAATAGTAGCCACTCTTGACTCAACTTCATACTCTATATATAGAGACATCAAATTGTTACTTTCTGTGTAAGCCTGACGATTCAAAGACCTGTATCCCTGGGGCTAATAATACATTATATGTTAATAAAAAAAATTGTTACTTTCTTTGAATGTTGCTTAGGTGCATTCCCTTCCCTCCATTGCTCTTGCATGTTCTCTACACCAAGCTCCAGAAATGTTCCTTCTAAATTATTACTACAGTCTTGCTGGCTTCCAGTCTCTCTCCATTTAATTGGTTTTGTATACCAATATTCTATATTTTAGTATCTTCAGTGACTCGCTAATTCTCTTCTATAATGGTATAGAAACATAAAACTTTAGAGCTGAAGAAAATCTTTTTAAAAATAAGACAATGCAATCAATCCCCCTTTCCCTCGGTTTCATAAAAGAGAAGAATCAATCCGAGATCTATTACATGCCTTTGATGTCACATTGATAATTGGTGACAAAACTGGAATAAGATCTTCAGTTGTATGGGGAATGTCTTAGAATTCCTTTTTAACCTCCCATTGTACTGGACATAAAACTGTTCATTTGGCAGATATACTGCAAGTATTGTAAATCAAGCCCTTTTAAATTCTCTGTTAAAAATCGTCTTTCTAGGGGTACCTGGGGGGCTCAGTGGGCTAAGCTTCTGCCTTCAGCTCAGGTCATGCTCTCAGGGTCTTGGGATCAAGCCTACATTGGGCTCTCTGCTCAGCAGGGAGCCTGCTTCCCCCTCTGCCTCTGCCTGCCTCTCTGCCTACTTGTGATCTCTCTCTCTGTCAAATAAATAAGATCTTTTAAAAAAAATCCTCTTTCTGTTGCAAATGATAGAAATCCAACTCGTAAGCGAAAAAGTTAATTTTTTGGCTCACATTACTAAAAAGTCCATTGGAACAGGTATGGATGGGTTCAATGGCTCAAATGATGTTGTCAGGGCTCTATTGGACTCTGTTTTAATAGGCCTTCTCTGAATGGCAGGTGTAATGCCTCTGTCATCCCAAAACTTATGATGAAGAATAGCATTTTTCGTAATAACACTGGGGGAAAGGTTTCTGGAAAGGTCTTTTTTTTTTTTTTTAAATACTTTATTTATTTGACAGACAGAGATCACAAGTAGGCAGAGAGGCAGGCAGAGAGAGAGGAGGAAGCAGGGTCCCTGCCAAGCAGAGAGCCCGATGTGGGGCTCGATCCCAGGACCCTGGGATCATGACCTGAGCCGAAGGCAGAGGCTTTAACCCGCTGAGCCACCCAGGCACCCCTGGAAAGGTCTTTCATTCTGTTTGGGCTATACCTGTGAACCAAATACTATCAAGGGAAGGAGTACTCTAAGAGGTCAACTTGGGACACTTACCTCCTTGAGTTTTGAGAACATGAATTTACTCTGATTGACCACCAGAATCTCAAGGAATGTTTGAGAGGTAGTCCCTAGAACAAAGAGATTCTGGAAAAGTAACTACCCACTAAATTTACTCTCTTTGCCCTTCATATCTGATCAGCTGCCAAGAAGTCCTCCACTGTTATATCTCTTTGTCCAACCTTTTCTCTCCAATTCCACTGCCATCCATTTAGTTCAGGATCATATTATTAATCTCCCAATCAATCTGTTGGCTACTATCAGTCTCTATCAAATTTACCTTGCACGCAGATAAGCACTCTATTTATACACATTAAAGTCATTCCCTTACTCAAAGCTATCCTTGTTGCTAGGGTGATAAACTCCTTGGCTTGGCATTCAAGGTTCTCACTAAACTCGTTTCAATTTTTCAACTTTTTTTTTTTTTAAGATTTTATTTATTTGTCAAAGAGCACATGAGCATAAGTAGGAGGAGGGGCAGGAAGAGGGAGAAGCAGGCTCCCTGCTGAGCAAGGAGCCTTCTGTGAATGGTCCTCAAGCCCAGGTGGGAGGTGAGGCAAATAAGGACTGGATTGTCTGGAGCTCCCCGATTTCTTTCTCCAGTGATCAGGTAATATCTAGGTTAGTTGTTCTGGCTTAAGAGCCAAAGTTAGAGGTATTTATTTTGTTGTTTTTATTTTTTTTTTAAATTTATTTATTTGTCAGAGAGAGAGGGAGAGAGAGAGAGCGAGCACAGGCAGACAGAGTGGCAGGCAGAGGCAGAGGGAGAAGCAGGCTCCCTGCTGAGCAAGGAGCTTGATGTGGGACTCGATCCCAGGATGCTGGGATCATGACCTGAGCCGGAAGCAGCTGCTTAACCAACTGAGCCACCCAGGCGTCCCTTTATTTTTATTTTTAAAGATTTTATTTATTTATTTGACAGAGATCACTAGTAGGCAGAGACGCAGGCAGAGAGAGAGGGGGAAGCAGGCTCCCTGCTGAGCAGAGAGCCCTATGAGGGGGCTCATAGACCTGGGATCATGCCTTGAGCCGGAGGCAGAGGCTTTAACCCACTGAGCCACCCAGGCACCCCTATTTTTATTTTTAATTTTAATTTTTATCCCAAGCATAGAGTTTACAATTTCAAATAGCACCGAAAGGATTATAAATCATAACAACAGTAATTCTTTAGTTCCTTCTTCCCATGCAACCAACCACTTGTAACATTTTATGCCATATCTTTTGGTATTTGCCTCCATATTTCTCAGTGAATGTGTGTGTAAATATTGCTGTTTGCTTGCACATGGCCCATCATCATTCTAACTCTAATTACTTTACCTAAAATCACTAAAGCCCTCAGTTCATTGGCTCAGTCCTTCAGTGTCCCATTTCCAAAACCCTGAGGGAAGAATCTGGTCCCAAGTTATGTTTTTTTCAAGTCACCTACCACTGGCCAGCCTATGGGTGGGCTGCCCTTAACTTGAATTCCAACTCTAAACTGTTGCCAGGGGTGGAACAAGATGGGTGGGTGCTCTAGGCTGGCCCTAATAAGTTGGCGTCTAATTGTGGCAGACATCACAAATTGAAGCCCTCGCCTCAATTACAATTCCCTTTCAGCAAGTCTTATTACTTGAGGCTGGAAACCTAGAGACAATATTTTCCAGAAGTCCTTACAGTTGGACTGAAACCTACTTTTTCCTTGATCATGAAACCTAGTTTCCATAAAACAGATGTACTTTAATGAGATAGGCAAGTTAAAAGTGAACATTCTGAGGTAGAGACTATATTTCTACCACTTCCGTTATATACTGGCAGATATTGGTTTTTCTGAGCCAGCTCTAGCGGAGGCCCCAGTGTTCCATCCCTAAATTTCATAGGTGATGAGAGACAGAGCAGGGTATCCACTTTGCTGATTCAGATAATGTCATAGCCAACTGCTGTGGAGATGGCTTCCTGATTTCCCAACTCCATTGGTGTGGCAGGAGCATGGTGCCCATGGTGGACCAGTTCTGGAAGTTGTTTCTGAAAGCATAGTTTCAACTCCGTTCTTCTGGTCCTTCCATTGATTTTATAAATCTCTAATACCTCCTAGAAAATCACTTTCTGTTTAAGTTAGCTATAGTGAAACCTGTTATTTACAATTGAATTCTAAGTGAGGCACCTTTCAAAAAAAGAATACTAGAGTATTCTTTAAATATTTAGAGTTTCTCTAAATATTCTCTAAATATTCCCTTATTTGATAGGGGGGTGATGCGAAACTTCATTTTCAATCAATTAAAATTACAAATATGTCAATATTTTGAAGCAATTTGGCAATATATTTCATGGTTTTTCATGGATTCTATTCTCTTTTCACTTTTGCAAATTTTCTGAACCAGACATGTTCTTGGAAGACATATTAAAAGGTTCAGAATTTGTATTCTAAAATTGATCACTGGTTCCTGGCCAACAGCACTAGCCTGCCTGATCAATTTAATCTAATCATTCTTTCATAAATCCAAGACACAAAAGCATATGACAGACTCAGCTAGACTTGGGGGTGGGGTGCTGTGAGGCATAGTGACTATAGGTCCCAAAGGGAGATTGGTTTCATAGGGCCCCTCCACTCTCTGCTACTTGCACTATCTTGGGCACATCTCAATTTCCTCATCTGAGAATGGGTTTAAAATGGGTTTAAAAACAATAACATACAAACAAATAATTGCTGGGTTTAAATGAAATCATACATGTAAAGCATTTGATAAGATGCCTGGTATGTAATAAGCATTCAATAGCTGTTAGGTAATACTATTGTTTTTAGTTTCCTCTTTCTTGTTCTATATTTCCAGCAAGGGCAAATTTCTATTCCTCCACCTGTGTAAGAATTTGCCTGTGAAAACCTTCACTGTTTCTATAGTTACTAATTATTACAGTGATTTTTCAGTACCCCTTATAGAATAAGGACTCGGGCAACTGCCCAACCACCCACCTTTCAATCTGGCTCTGGCTGTGGTTGAGGAAGCATTATATGAGCAGCAGAAGCTGAAAGAGGAGGCGGTCTACTCAGAAATGGAATATGGCAGATACTGCAGTGAGTAACAGCTTTAGTATAATCCAATTTAATTTTATTTAAAAGGCTTACATCACTTTGTCTCTTTCAATTGTGACATACCTTACAAGTAAATGCTGCCTTACAAATGTCGCTCTTTTCATAGACATTGTAGTGGAGACCTGTTGGTCTAGAAAAAAACAAATTATTCAGCCCAAATTGAGAGGATTGAATATTGGCACATCAAGTGTCCTCTCACATTCTGGAATTGAAGGAGTGAGGCAGGAAATATACTTGTATTGAGAGCTCAGGTTTTGTACATTAATAACGGTTTATCTGGAACTTCACACCTTACAATCTCTCTTATTTGAGCCTCAACACAAGCCATGTAGTGAAGCAGGAAGATACTCTTCCTCCCACTTTAGAAATGAGGAATCTGAAATTCGGAGGAGTTGATGGAGTTGTCCAAGGTCATACACATGGTTATTGTCAGAGGCAGTGCTTGGATCAACCCATTTCTTCAGAAAGTTTTCAGAATTAAGATAATGCAGTTACAGAGTACTTCTGCTAAGTTATCGATCTTAGGCTAAATAACACAACCCAAGCTGTCATTTGGGAAAACACTGTGTTCTTCTAGAGTTGTCCTCTTATAGCAGGTGAACACTAATCTTACTCTCTTGCTTTCTTTGGAAGGTTGATGTTAAACTGTTAAAAACCATCCCTTTAAAAAGAATGCTAGACATAGGCAATTTTTAAAGCCAAAGTGAAGGTTTGCAAGTCAGTTAAACACTCAGTTACTCGGGGAGAGACTGAAATGCCAGGGGATGGGGTTATTTATGGTGCTGGGCTGGGAGCTAGTGTATATATTTATTCGTACATGAGTGGAATCCTGGCTCTGGATCATTTCCTGACTTGTTTGAAAATCTAGGCAAGTCATTTCTTATGTCTGTAGTTTGGAATTATAGCCTTGCTTCCAAGGTGTGCTTTCTGAGTAAATGAACCTCTGTTTGTAAATCTCGTTTAAATTTCTCTGACAAAGGCGTATCAGTGTTGACAGTTGTGAAGGGTAAGGACACTGGTAATGACAATGACATCAGTGTCTTTCTTTTATGCAGTACCAATGCTCTGAGAAGCTTTGAGTGTTTCCCATGTCATATATATTAAAAAAAAACTGTAATTACAAACATTTCACAAAAAATTATTCTTTTTAAAAAAGATTTTTAGGTAATCTCTACACCCAACGTGGGGCTTGAACTTTCAACCCTGTGATCAAGAGTTACATGCTCCACTGACTGAGCCAGCCAGGCTTCCCAAAATTATCCTTTTTATAATTTTTAAGTGAAAATCCAACAAAAAAATACAAGTATGATCTTACTTTATCTCTTCCCATCCCCCCACCCCCCTCACTCACCAAAGTTAATCACAGTCAAAAGTTTGTTGTATACAGATATATATGTATACATACAGATGTATGTTTGATCTACGTATTTTACAAATCACTCTGCAACATGTTTTGGCCTTATCAATATGCCTTGAAGACATTTTCATGTCAGCATATAAAACTCTATTTCTTTAATTTTAACAGTTGCAAAGTATTCCAATTTATTTGGTTGTTCCCTTATGTAAAGATTTTTTTTTTAAGATTTTTTATTTATTTATTTGACAGACAGAGATCACAAGTAGGCAAAGCAGCAGGCAGAGAGAGGGGGAAGCAGGCTCCCCGCTGAGCAGAAAGCCCGATGTGGGGCTCGATCCCAGGACCCTGAGACTATGACCCGAGCCAAAGGCAGCGGCTTAACCCACTGAGCCACCCAGGCACTCCTATGGAAAGATTTTTAGTTGTTGTCTAATCCTTCGTATTAGAAACAGTGCTACAATACATGTCCTTGTTTATACATTTTCATGCATCTATGTGTGCTCTTTTGTGGGATAGAGTCCTAATGTAGAGTCATTGGCTTAAACTTTAAGCCTTCAAATGTATGTACCTGTTACATTGTGCCCCCAAGAGCCTACACCAATTTACACTTCTACAAATAGCTCATGAGAGTACCTATCTCCCATCCTTGTGCCAACATTGTTTTATATATTATCAGTCTTTCTAAATTTTGCAATTTGATAGATTAGAACTCTAACTTTTAATTTGCTTTTCCTTGATTATTAATGAGGTTAAGCATCTCTTTATAAGTTTATCAACCATATTTACTCTTCTGTGATTTGCTATTCAGAAGCTTTCTGATTTTCCCTATTGGGAGGTTTCCTCTTTCTTACTGATACATAAAATCTATTAAAACATTATGATTGTGAATTCTGCATTAAGCATGTTTTTTCCAGCTTACTGTTTATCTTTTAAGACATTGTTAATGTTTTTTGCTGAGGAAAAGTTTTTTTTTTAATTTTTATGAAATTGGTCTTTCCACTGATGGCTTCTGGGACTTCTGTCTTGCTGAAGAAGGAAATTCTTCCATCACTTCTACCCAAGATTATAAACAAAATTATTTTTTATTTTTTTCTAGTATTTTTTAAAGCACCAAGTGCTCTTTAGTTCCTATGAAGTATATTCTGAATAGCTGTGAGAAAGGGATTTACTTCAATATTTTCCCAAACGTTTAGTCAATTGTTTCAAGTCATATGCTAGCTAGTTCATTTTCATCCTAATGATAGGAGATGCCATCTTTCAGAATGATCAAACAGTTACAATTCTTTTTTTTTTTTTTTTTTTAAGATTTTATTTATTGGTTTCAGAGAGAGAGCACAAGCGGGGGAGACAGGCCAAGGGAGAGGGAGAGGGAGAAACAGGCTCCCTGCTCAGCAGGACTCTATCCCAGAACCCTGAGATCAGGACTTGAGCGGAAGGCAGACACTTAACTGACTGAGCCATCCAGGCACCCCAAATATTTACAATTCTTAATTCTCTTTCTAGATAAAGCTATTTCTTATTTCTACATCAATATTGTATTATTTTAATTATTTACACAACTTTATCATCTATCTTGATCTCTGGTATAGAAAGTTTCCCCTCATTATTTTCCCCCCAAATTATAGGGCTCTATATTGTGCATTTTTCTCAATAATAAAATTAGAATAAGTTTTTCAGATTTGATAATGTTAGGGTTTGGGTTGGGATTAGACTTAATAGGCTAAATGTAGGAGAGTTAGCATTTTTTATATTATTTAGTCTTCACATTCTGGGACATTTTGTGTTTTCCCATTTATTTAGAACCATTATGTAGGTTTCAATTTAGGATTTTCAGTGTACAGTAGTCCCGTTTTATCCACAGTTTGCTTTCCATGGTATCAGTTATTACTGGTCAACTGGGGTCCAGGAGTAGGTGATCTGCCTTCCAATGTATTGTCAGTAGGTAACTAGTAGCCTCACTTTGTCTCGTCGTGTAGGCATTTTATCATCTCACATCATCATACAAAGAAGGGTAAGTACAATTCAATAAGAAATTTAAAGAGAAAGACACACACAGAAGCCACATTCATATAACTTTTGTTACAGTATATTATAATTATTCTATTTTATTATTAGTTATTGTGAATTTCTCACTGTGCCTAATTTATAAGTTAAATTTTATCATAGGTATGTATGTAGAGGGAAAAGCAGTATGTAGGGTTGGGTACTATATGTGGTTTCAGGCATCAGCTCAGGGTCTTGGAATGCTTGTCAATGTCCTTGGCCTTGAATGAAGTGTTTAGTTCCTTGTCAATGGATAACAGGATTCTGATCATCTATAACATGCAATAGGATCTTGATCAGTTAAAGTGTCACTTGTGGTTGCTTGGGAAGAAGTACCTCTTAAGTAGTGACCTTCCAGATCAAGTGGATATTGCACTTAAGGATTATGATAGTAATGATGGCAATGAGGACTATGGGATGGGATGATATGACTACACTAGAAAAATGACAGAAAAAAAATTTAAGGCTTTAAAGTTGCAAGCAGACAATCAGAGAACTTTTATGGTAAACCTAAAAAAGTCTATGTCTTATGACTGTAGGACCAACTTTATTAAAAATGAGACCAGGTGGGTTTCAGAGTTACAAAAGAAATTGAATTCACTGACCCACCAAATTGTTTATGTGACGATCTGTGTATTGGGAACAAGTGGGATTCTAAGACTTGGATTGTATTTGGATGAAGTTAAATGCCCAAGTCTCCCTGAGCAAGCAGCTGTGGCCCCTCTTCTTATGACTGAGAACACTACACTTTTATTTTTGGACTCTAAAACCACCTTATTGGAGGCAGTTACCTTGCAAGGGGATGCTTATTCTCCTCAAAGCCCATCCTCACTGTCCATTATTTCCTATTCTAACCCTAAACTAGAGCCAGATCTCAGAATGCTCAAGCAGAACAAATGAAGACTCTGACTTGGGAAGAAATTGCTTAGAGTACAAAATAAATCCAGCAGTTTGCAATTCATATTGGTGGAAACCCAAGAAATATGTGTGAGAATAGATTCTAAGGATGTTAAGCCAAAAAGAACAAAATATAGTTTTGTATCAGGATTAAAATATTGATATAGGTACATTTATCAGATCTTCTGGATTTAAAGTGGGTTAGGTATGGGTTAGGTAAAGCTGGAAATGGCTCTAATAGTTGGCTTGAATGGTTAAGTTTTAGACTCAGTGATGGCGCACATTCAGTGAAGTCTGGTGCCAGAACATCCCTGCTGTGATATTGTGACTTATAAAAGCAATATATATTTAGTTTTCATCCCTGTTTCTAGTACAGGGCTCCTAAAACTCTTGGAATTTTCTGAATGATAAGAGCAATAAAGGTGTTTTGATATCTGTAACAACCCCCTTTCAACCACACCTAGATTTATGTTAATGAGGTGACTTTTGGAAAGCACCTACAAATGGGGGCTAGTTGCCAAGGGAAACAACTGTGTGATTAGAGGTGTGATTAGAGTCCCACCCCACTACCTTCAGGGAAGGTAGAGGGGCTGGAAAATGAGTTCAATCACCAGTGGCCAATGATTTAATCAGCCATGCCCATGTAATCAAGCCTCCATAAAGATGCAAAAGGAGGCTCAGTCAGTTCTTGATTTTGGCTCAGGTCATGATCTCAGGGTCCTGGAACTGAACTCCGCACTGGGCTCCACATTCAGCGTGGACTCTGCTTGAGGATTCTCTCTCTTCCTCTCCCTTTGCCCCTGCTCACAGCCTCTCTCTCTGTCTCTCAAATAAATAAATCCTTAAACACACACACACAAGAAAGTGGTTCAGGGAGCTTCCAGGTTGACAAACACACATCTATGTACTGTGAAGGTGATATATGAGGACAGAAGCTCCTGTGCTCAAGGCCCTCTCAGACCCTGCCCTATGTGTGTCTTCATTTGACTGTTCATCGGTATCCTTCATCATATCCTTTCTTATGCAATAAAGTGGCAAACATGTGGGGTGCCTGGGTGGCTCAGTGGGTTAAAGCCGCTGCCTTCGGCTCGGGTCATGATCCCAGGGTCCTGGGATCGAGCCCCACATCGGGCTCTCTGCTCAGCAGGGAGCCTGCTTCCTCCTCTCTCTCTTTCTGTCTCTGCCTACTTGTGATCTCTGTCTGTCAAATAAGTAAATACAATCTTAAAAAAAAAAAGGGGGCAAACATGTTTCCCTGAGTTCTGTGAGCTGTTCTAGTAAATAACTGAATCCAAAGGGGAGGGGGTCATGGATGATTTCTAGTCAAGTCAGACAGAGTTGTGCATAACTTGAGGACCTATTACTTATGATTGCCATCTGAAGCGGGGGACAGTTGTGTGGAACTGGGCTCTTCACCTGTGGGATCTGATGCTGTGTCCAGATAAATGGTGTCAGAACTGAATTAAATTTCAGGACATCCAGCTAGTGTCACAGACTTGCTTGGTGCAGGAATAAACCCTCACTTTTGGTGTCAGACGTGTTGGGACGGCGGTGGTAGTGGTGTAAGAATGAAAGAGACACCAGAGTGAGTTTTTCCTACTTAACTGGTGTCACCTTCTTGTTGGTGTCCCAACAAGTCCCAGAGGAAACTTTTTCCCCTAAAGCATTAAGAAACACATTAGTGAAGAAGATGCTAGGATCTGGGACGGCTCTATGGTGTCTGTCCTCTGTAGCCCAAGAATGATAGTGGAAGATATTGGAATTGAGATGGACATAACACCACCCTTCAATCACCTTTTAATTGTGTCCCTCTACCTCTTTTTCTCTCATAAACACATGTGGAGTCTTACTTTGCTGGGATTACCATAGGAAGTGAGAAGTGTTTGCATTCCAGATCTTTAATATTTTTACCACTGGCTGCTGTATCATTGGCAAGTCACTTTAGAGAGGTGGGAATTTCAAAGATTGCAGACCAGGGCCTGGTGTTTTCAAACCCTAACTCCTAGTTACCAAGAATAAAAATGAGAAATGGGGGAAATTGTGGAAGAAACTAAGGCACTGTGTTATCAGTTAGGGCCATTAGCCATTTTTCTAGTTCTCCCAGGACTTAGAACCTTATCAAATACGTGCTTCTTAAAATTCCAAATGAAGTCACCAGAATTGAAATGGAGAAAATGGTTAATTTTATCACTCATCAAAGAAACTATGTTGGACCTTTGGAGAGTGAAGCCATTTTACTGAAAATTTTAGTAGAATGATTTATGGGGTTTTTTGGAAGTATAGAAACATTATTAATTAACTGAAATGCTTTTACCTTATCACTGACTTAGTAATAATTTGTTTATTAGACTGAGAATAACAAGGCATTTCTAAAAGGAAAAGAAAATTTGTAGTAGATGAAGGACAGCATATCTTACAGCAGATACATATATATCTAAACTTTAAAAAAAATTGAATACCAAACCTTTCCTGGTCCAAAATTCAGGAAGCCTTGGTTAATATACTGATCTCTTGCTGAATCAATAGATGACTAAATGCTTAACCATAATCATCTGAGAGAATGTGAGTGCTTGTCGTGAGGCTGTGCCTGTGCCTTCAAATCCTGCATATCACTGCTCCTCATCTTTACAGCCAGGCCCGACCTTATAATTCCTAAAGGAAGAAAGTGGCTGTCACAGCGTACAAACACCTAGTATGTTTGCTTAAGGATGGGGAGTCATACACATAGATCAATGGAACAGAATAGAGAGCCCAGAAATAGACCCCCAACTCTATGGTCAACTAATCTTCGATAAAGCAGGAAAGAATGTCCAATGGAAAAAAGACAGCCTCTTCAATAAATGGTGTTGGGAAAATTGGACAGCCACTTGCAGAAAAATGAAATTGGACCATTTCCTTACACCACACACGAAAATAGATTCAAAATGGATGAAGGACCTCAATGTGAGAAAGGAATCCATC